>PYAF01004732.1:875750-893546 GCA_007407185.1 Glycine tomentella | reverse complement strand
AAAAAAAAAAAAAAAAAAAAAAAAAAAAAAAAAAAAAAAAAAAAAAAAAAAAAAAAAACAAGTAAAACTTACAACATATGGACTTCACTAGATCCAGGCTGCAACCTTATTGCATCTTCTTCAACTGTGCTTTTCAGCCTTAAGAAACATGAGTATGTTTCTGATCACATGCATAGATAGAAAAATAAATAAAATGGAACAAGCCCAAGCAAAAACCAAACTAGTGAAATGAAAATCAAATAGGTGCATTTAGAACGGCAACATCATGAATCACAGACTCAAGTAATAAAACATGAAAGGAAGTATAAAAGTCAACCAAAGATCCACAAATTCAGCAATAACTCATTATAATAAAATGATATGGAATAATATTTTTTAACTCAAGCTGTAACAGAAATACCACCCAAAGGAATCTCTCATAAGTCATAACTATTCTTAAGGTTAGTTCCAGCCCAGGAGTATACCTTATAGCTAGAGCACAATTATTTTTTTTCTTAGTAATAAAAAGTAGAGAGAGAGAGAGAGAGAGAGAGAGAGAGGCTCCCAATTATAAGGTCAGGGAAAGACACAAGTCAATGTGACCTTACAGATCACAGTAGGAATTGGACAACTTTTATGTTGACTCTATTCAATCTTATTCCTATCTTTATGTCAACCTCTATAGCTACAGTGCAATTTTAATTTTATTTGTGATAAGAATGTTATTACTACACAATCCTGAGTAAGGACTAAGGAGTACTACAACCAACAATGCATAGTGATAATGAATAATTATAATGCATGTTGCATTCTTACATACCTTGCCCAACTTCATAGGATGATGAATTATTCCTTAGAGTTGTTACAACACCAACTTTCAGGAGTCCAGACACCTGCTGTATGTAGCGGGTGCTAGCATGCACATATGCCAAGCTCTGTCGAGCCAAGGAACCATTTGCAGGCAAACGGGGTATAAATCGAATTCTTCTGAGAGCTTGCCACCCAGCAGACAGTGATGATTGCAAATTGGAGAAACGGTGTCGCACGGATTCCATTTTAATTTTGTGCGTCATGATCGATGACATGCTACATCCAGTAGGAGGGTCCAAGCCCATTTTGACTTTACGAACTGCAAAGTGAAGAAATTCTCAACAAAGACTCGCTTGGGATAAGTTAAATAATTAGTAAAAGATAACATGAGAATGTACCTTGCACCTTCATCTTGCCAATAAGTTTTTTGGGTTTTGGAGCAACACCCTCACTGGAAGGCTCTGCATTGCACTTCACCATTAGTTCATCTTCTGATTGCAATAGTATTTGTCGCAATCTGCATATTCAAAAACAAAAATCCAATAAGAACCAAAGACCAACTATTAAAAAAACTTAAGTTAAATAGAGGCCAGTGAATGGTTTTATAAATATCACGCCCCATTCACACAAGCCATTTAAACTTTGAAGACAATACTACAAACCCACTCCCCTTATGCTGAAGTTCATCTTTTATTTAGAAGAACGAGGGCAAAAATGATCAAACTACAGATCACTTGGTCATAGAGTCTATGGTACCATGTTAAGGACCAACATCCCCAAAAGCATAAGATGTTAGGTGAAGGCAGTTTTATATCTAACAATAATAACAGTTCAGAAAATGAATCATGGACAACATTGTTAGTCAAAATATAAAGGGGATTGAGCATAGATTAAGAACAAAGATTGGAATTGCAGACAATCAATTTGGTTTTATGGCAAGAAGGTCTACAATAGAATTTATTTATCTTCTATAGGAGCTAATGGAAAGGTCCAACTACAAAAGCAAAGAAAAAGACTTGCATGTGGTTTTTATTGACTTGGGGAAAGAATAAGATCGAGTGCCAACTGCCAAGAGAAGTTGTGGAAAGCTTTGGAAAAGGACCATTGGCTCAAAAATGGTTTTTATTATCCTAGTTGTTCCTGAACCAGAAATTTTCTGAATGGAATCATGCAAGCTCAATGTTTACTTGTTTCTCAGTTGCAGCAAAATATAGTTTTTTTATAGGAAAAAAATGTTTTGGCCAGACTCAGCATGGCATAGTAAATACCTGTTTTAAATTCTCTACAAGATACTATCTACTCATGGAACCAGACCATGTACAGATAGCAACACTTGTTTATACTCATGAATCATACACAGCGGCGTAAAACAATAGCATCTTTACCAGAACCAAATACATCAAGACTCGAGGAAGGATTGGGAAGAACTAGCAGTGGAGGAAGAGCCTTAACTTACCCAAATGCATCCCTAAGTAAAACACATTCATTTTCCAAAAACATAGGAGCTTCCATGCACTGCATTGCCCAAGCATGAAGGCAAAGACGCACACAAGCATCATATGCAATCACTCCATGCCATGGCCCAAGAGCACTGAAATGAATTTACATATTAGCACACATTCAAGGAGATAAATATTCAGCACAATAAAGAACACACAAAATACCTTGCATGAAATGTTGGAAGGCGAGGTGGGTGTGAATTTGAAGATGTAGCAGCCTCTGAACCAGTAGCAATTCTGTGAACATAAATCAAGATTAAATAAAATTGGATTGCTATACATTCCTATAACTTGTTTGGCTGGGAAGGCATGCTATACAATTATTATCAAATATACTAACCTAGCAAATTGGTCAGGGCTCCCATTTTTGACATGGTTTTCTATCTTATCCCCAGACATGGATTTCAAAGAACTTGATTCTGCATTATTTGGAGTAGCATGAACTCTGGAAGCAGCAGTTTCCTCATGTGTTTGTCTGATCTCTTGAGTAGAACCAGCAAATGGTGGTGCACTGGGAATGTCATCATCCTCATCATCAGATATTCTTCCATTCTGGGGATTTTCATAACAAAATCAAGAATTTAGACTAATTTCAGCAATACAGTTGTATACTAGTAGGTAAGCAGGCGACTAATTCAAAGATGAGAAATTTATTAGGAAATAATGAATGCCAAAGAAGAGACACACCGCCCATACAACAATAGTGGGTAACACAGTATCTGTCTTATCAAATATAAATTTTAAATTACTATGAGCAGTAGTTTGCATGATCAAATTCATATTAATTCGTAAAGTAAAAACTGCTATTCTAAAAACAATACTTTTTAATCACCATTTTCATAAATAAATAAATCAACATTAACAATTATTCAGTAGTACTGTAGGCACATTACAGCCGTGCACTTCAATAATCTATATCATATCCACCATTCCATACCTTTTCTGCAGTACTTTTCACATTCATCCTTGAAGGCACACTAGAAGCATACCCTTCAGACAAATAAGTTCTACCTCTTGGCAGTGCTCCATTGATACTTCCTCCTACCTGTGTGGTAGAGAATTCGGAGCTGGCTGCAGAATCCGATGAATCATCCTCTGTTAAGCCACTCTGCCTTACATTTGCTGGCCCCCTCATCAATGGATCCCTCACAGTACCAGGTTTCCCAACCAGTGTTTCCCTGGAAGAACTGACCTCGGAATATGTATAATCACTTGCATACCGGGGTCGAGTGAGGTTCCCATATCTCCTAGCAGCACCATTGGGGGGGACTCTTCGGTCTTGCGGTGACGAATCCAATGAATACCTGCCACCATAAACCTCTTCCTCCGATTCGATGCTGTCGTCGTTATCAGAATTTGAACCGCTGTCGCCAGTCTCACCCGGCATGACTGTTGACACAGGGATTGCATTAGCAGGAAGATGACCACTTCTGAATTTTGCTGGGGGTGGTAACCCAAACCCTCTGCCAGCACCACTCCTCATCCCACTGATGGGATCATTGCGAGATCTCAATGCAGTGTTTGAGAATGGGACTTCCTTCTAATCACCAACAAAGACAAAAACAAATAATCAGAATTTTCACAAACACTAATGTGATCTCAAGGTGGACTTGGAGAATGAAACTTCCCTCTAAACACTAACCCAAAAAAAAAAAAAAAAAATCCACAACTTTACAAACATTAACGTGATCTCATTGTAGCGGTAATGTTGGTCCAGAACACCAACACAACAATTAAAAAAAATACAACTTTACAAATATTAAGCCGAATCAAGAAAACCCCATTTTGATATACCCTTAAAAAATCAAACTTTGTGAAAGAAAATCAAAAGGGTGTGGGATTAACGAGTGAAGGTTACCTCTCTGACCCATCGAAGTGCATTTCTGTCAAGGCCTTCGGTGAACATCTTAACCTGACCGTTGAAATCTCAAATAAAGCAAAACCCCTTGATGCAAATGCACTTCTTCAAAATGAAAGGCCTAACACAAAGAAAAGAAAAAAAAAAAAAAAAAAAAAGACGAAGCTTTTGGTTAAACAAAGCAAAAGGGTGCTATAAGGAAGGAAGGAAACTATCGCATTCTGATTCTGCAAGTATAAGAACACAATTTTTAAGAGGGTACCAAATGGCAACAAAAGACGAAACACTCTTGTGGAGAGAGTGATGGAGTGAATAGAAACTAGAAGAGGCTAATGGGGTGCGAGACTAGAGGGGAGAGAAAAAGGGGTTTGCTTACTCAAAAAGCTTCCTTTGGTTAGCACTTAGCATTCCCTAACTCCTAGAGACTGAAACAAAAGAAATGACCCACAAAAAACTCAAATAATGATCTACTGCGGCTTGTCTCTCTTCATTTTTGGTGGGTTTACACTGCAGTGCACTAATGTATTCTTTACTGATCTAATAACACCAAATGATGACCGTTTATATTGTAAAAAATGAAAAATACTTTACGAGGATTTTTTTCTATGAAAAGAAATATATACGAGGATGTTAAGTAAAGTATTCGGTAAATATATATCATTCATAACAATATTTTGTTTATTATTATTGTAAAAACTCTTACGTAAATGTTGCTAAATAATCTTGATGATGTTCTTTTATTAATGGAAAAATTATAAAATCGTACTCAATAATATAAACACCTAAACTAATTCAAAAGTATACTTTAAATGTTAATTTAATTCACAAAGATTGATTTGATTTTGAAATTATTTTTTTCATTCGCAAAAATCAAAGATAAATAACAGGAGATTTACCATCAATCTAAAATCGGAATTTTTTTATCCATAAAATTTAGTAATCTTAAAATCAAATCAACTTTTTTTCTGTTTTAGCTTAATTATCTTGATATCAATTTAATATTGAGAAGATCAAGTTTACAATTTAATATTTTAAATACAATATGTCTTCTTTGCAAGGTTATTGAGCGAAAAATATTTTGATAGATTTCTATTATTGTTAATGTAAAATATTAATTATCAGTTAGATTATTTTATTACATTTACTTAAATTATTATTATTATACATATTAAAAAAACAACATGAATTTAATTGAAAACACACTTCACACGTAGAACTAGTCAACATTATAAGAAAAAAATAACGTGAATTTAATTTGAAGCACACTTCATAGTATACATATAAAAAATCTGAATAGGAACGTTTTCCTATATTATTAAAATATGTGTGATTATAGAAACTATAAAGTTTTAAACTAAACGACGAGGTATCATAAACACGATGGTGCTACGACGCCGTTTTCTCGGCGCGAAAGGACGATCACGTACACTTATTTTACTGATTTATCACCGACTTAAAAGGGAAAAAAAAAATTCGCTGACGGGTCCGAAAATAAAGCGCATGTAGTTCTATAATAAGAAAAGATACTTTACCAATGAAAATGAATGGGGGTTATTAATTTGCTTTTAATTGAACTTTTATATATATTTAATTCAAACCAACATTAAAGATTGGGTCGAAACTCGAACGTTGTAGTGGGGACACTTTATGGTCTTTTGTCTTTAACAACAAAACTCACGGTTGTGCTTGAGGAAAGAAAAAATGAGTAAAAGAGCAAAAGGTGGTCCCCACAAGTGGCACATGCACATGGTGGTGGGTCCTACTTTACGCCTAATCTATGTTTTTGTTATGTTCATATGTTGTGCTACTAACAAAACATGGCACAACATGGTTAAGACTGAATGAGTGGATAGTGTCATAGTGCTATTGAAAGGAAGAAGGAAAATTGTTGTCACAGCCAACAAGAGGAATATGCTTCACGTTGACGGCTAGAATCGTGAAGAGAAGGGACTTTAATTTGAAATTTTTTGAATGTCACTGTAACGATAAACTTTTCATGATATTTGACATTTTCCCATTTCAAATGCTTAATCATGATGACACTATCATTTTGACGTAGGAGTCGCAATGTTACTTGGTTGGCTGTTACCTTATTATGCATATTAGGCAAGTAAATGAAATACTGAATGATCCACGCGCCCACCAAACTTTTTAATTTTATTAATTAACACCTCAGCTAGAAGAAGCCTAGAACCCACATAATAAGAATAAGAATAAAATAGGAATAGAATTAAATAAAATATACCCGTTATGGTTTTTTTGTAAGAATAATGGAGGAATGTAGTTGCGGAAGTTATGTTAGAGAAGATGGGTCATATTATAGGCATGGTGCAGTGTGGTATACCTGAGCATCCATTCAGCACAAAATAAGGTGCAATAGCAAGAGAGAGTGAGAGACATTTTACATTAAACTGGATAAATATGAACGCGTTTTAATTAATTAATTAATTTATTTATTTTTAAACTTTAGACAGCCAAGCAAGTAGGCAACAACAGTGTTCAAATTTCAATTGACAGCTGCGTGTGAAAGTTTCATTTGTGGGGCGATAAATAATTGAGAATAAAAAAATCAAGGACCGAACAATGAGACAATTAAGTTGAACAATCTTTGAATCGACCCAATTGTTATGCTTATTGCCTGATAGAAACATATTATGTTCAATTGTCCTCTTCATTGGCTTTATTAGGTACAACATCTAATATTAACTCGTAAACGTATGGCTCATGTTGCATACGTTAGCAAGAATTATCATTATATTATAGATCCTAAAAGAAATTATGTGATCTCACACTATTTTTAGGATAAATTTAGTTGGGCATTTAAAAACTGGGAAGTGGGAATTCATTTGTCAGGATTTGCACTCAGAAGCAAACAGCTGTGACTAAGTCAGCAAACCGTGACTGGCTGAGGATGCACACATGTAAAGGAACCGAATTAAGGTAGCATCACACATTACAATGTATTTCATGATCTGAATGACATGTATCTAGAAAAGGCCCATCATGATTCTTTTAAAGACAAACTATGGTAAAAGTAAAAGGTCGCCAGTTTCATAAAGACCAGCTTGCTTAATTATGTATTACCAACCTGATCCTCCATTTCGTTATATGATAGTACATTCAAATGTTAAATTAAATATGACTCAAATAGATCACCAAAACTCAACTACCCTTTCAAAAAAGTCCGTCTAAATAAATTTAAATTTAAAGAAGGAAAAATCATCTTCATTGTAGATGGAGAGATCCAACAACCAAAACAACTTATTATACCATTATGGAATGAGGTTCATTAATCTACAACTCAAGCGTACAATTCATCAAGATTACATTCCCCAAGAAAAACCTTGATGCTCCTCGGAGAACCACAGTTACCTTCAGCAATTAGTGCTCTGTCATTGGCAGCCATATGAGCAATAATCTTGTAAATCATTTCAATCTGCAGAAAAAGTAAAAAAAGTTACTAAATTTATAAGGCCCGTGGTTCTTAATGAGGTGATTAATAAACCTAAGTTGAGAATATTAATAGAGGGGATCGGTGAGTATATACATCTTCTGGGGCATGGCAACGGTCAGCTACCTCTTCAAGTGTTAATGGTTCAACAGGCTCCTTGCAGCTGGAGACGAAAACAGATAAATAGTAATCAGTGATGGACTACCTGGGCAATACATTGGTAAATGGTAAAGACTAAGGATGCTGTGTACAAAAGCTTAGTATGAATTCCAGATATTAATCCTCTGTCTATTATCTTTAATAGTGAGCATATAACATGAACAACATTGGAATCTGAATCCTGAACCACAAGAAGGGCAATCATCTCAAATTAATAACGAAAATTCCAAAGATAAACCAAGAGATCCAACGCTTCTAAGTTCTAACTATAAATCAAATCAAAAATGCATCGTAAGTAGACATAATGATAGGAACCAATACTGTGCCCCAGGATACATCCATGTTCCTTAGCTACACTATAAAAATACCCACTCATAGAACTCTTCTAAACTCATGCTTTCAGAAGGATCCTGAAATGCACATGCCGTATATTTTTTAATATTTCTTGCCAAGACAGAGAAGACTGATATATACAAACATACTACATCATACCTTGCTTCATTAAGTACTGCCAATACCCGCTTCTGAAGTGCTAACACTTCTCCTGCGGCTTTCTTACCAGCTTCCACACCTAATTACTCAGATTCAGAAGCAGTTAAATGACAATGATGACACTAATTTAGTCACTTATAAATAAAACAATTTAATTTGCAAACCAACATAGAGCATCGACCACAGTACATGACAAGTAAAGAACAATTTCAATACTTCACTGACATCCATAAATCCTAAAGCAGACTTAAGCAATCAAATGTTTACAGCTTACCAGGTTGGTGATAAGCATTTATGTTAACAAGCGAGGCATATATTCCAACTGCCCGTTCATAAAGGGCTACAAGGGCACCAACTGATCTGGGTGTCACTTCTTGCACTGTGACAGTGATGGATTCACGGTTATTGGCATACAGGGCTGACCTTGTTCCCTATAGAAACTTCACTTTTTAGCACTATGCAAACATAACAACTAACCACATCCAATCTTAAATAGAATCGCCATCAAATGCAATGAGAAAATACTTGATTAATAGGTCATACCTGTAGCATACCAAACAGGTAGTCGCCACATGTGACACCTGGTTCAAGCTCCCAATCATGACCAGGTGGTCTATCGCGTAGCACCTCAATGAATGTCACAAAAAAATTGTGCACGCCTTCCCTCAGTTGCTGAATGTAGCTGTTTCGAGTAAACTTTTATTAAACAAAACAAACCAAAAACTATGCTAAACAAACTTTAAATTACTAGAATAAAAACTCACGCATGCTGATCTGTGCTTCCTTTATTACCATAGACACTAATTCCTTGATTAACCTGTGAAATCAATTTCGAAAGACATTTAGTTCATGAAGATTTGACATGTTTAAGATTAAACACTGTCACAAACTGTTACACATATCACATTTACATACCCGATTACCATCCAAGTCAAACTCCTTGCCTAGAGATTCCATGACCAACTGCTGCAAGTATCTACTAAATAATAACAAGCTGTCCTTATACGGAAGGATAACCATATCCTGAGGAATAAAAAGGAGGAGAAGATCAAAATAAGCAATAGTGACATGAAACAGAAGAGAAGTAAGTTGCTAATCATTCATAAACTATTACTCTATGATCCTTACTTTTGATCCTACACCATCTGTAGACCAATACCAACATAAAGCCAGTAAAGCTGCAGGGTTATTCCTTATCTGCATAAAAGTAGAGATTAATAAATAAGGGTTCTTTATGATTGAGGAGAGAATCAAAATTGACCAGACAGAATGGTAAAGTAGAAACAAAGGTGGAAATGGAATTGTACTACAATAAAATATAATTAATGCCACATTAGTTACCACAATCAATCACACTATGTTTAAGATGGCAAGGACTTCCTTAAAAAAAAATTGTTTTCTGGAGATATAACCATCTTACTATGTGCTAATTTTTCACTACACAGATTTTCCTATTTCCAAATATCAACATTACTGTTCTTAATTTTTCCTCATTCACATATTATTAAACACTCTACCATCAAGAGGAGAAAACAAGCTCACACTATTGAGTTTTTCACTGTGATGATCAAAAGACACATTTCTTAGAGGACAAACATTCACACAACACATCAGCATCAAGTAGTTATATGCTAAACAATCCAAATTCAAATCATCTCAGTATTTTAGCTTTTGCATAGATTTTGACACCGATTGTACCTTAATAGATGATTAGTGATAACTGTTTAGGGCTACTAATGTTACCAAGTTGTTATTTTATTTTATTTCTTCTAGTTCTAGAGGTATTTTGGCAATTTTCTAATTCATGGTTTTGAGTTTTCTCTTGGCTTCTGTTTATCCTCAACTTAATTGTTATTAGATTTTGTTTAAAATCTAATTTCATCTATTTCCTAATTTTTGTACCATAATTGACAGGAGGCATGTTTAAACAGTTGTAATGCTTTTTATCAGACTTAACGATCAGATTGTATTTACAAGACTTCAGCACAACAACATGTTGGCCGTAGAATGTGAACAAACCCTAGATTAATACCAGTTCGGATTTGAAGTTGGCCAGATTCAGATAGAAACATTCTGCCAGCTTTATTTTATGTTAACGCTTGGGCTACATATATCAAAACAACATGTCCTTGTGTAATTACTAATTAGAAACCATCGAGAACTACTAACTTGTAGAGTATGACAATTTTTTACTTATAGTGTATTCCCAGTTTCTGTTCAAAGTCAGGTGAAAATATGAGTAATAAAACATTTAAAATAGAATATATATATATATATATATATATATATAAGGTACAGAGGCAGCCACTGCAGGCACATAAAATTCAGCTTAAAGCAAATTATACTTGTCCTGGTATGAGCCTTTACAACTATCATTATTCTTGTTTCAACAAGGTACTTTCTAAAATATCAGCCTACCCAAATTATCAATTTATGAATTGCTCGATAACATATCATTTTACTGCATCCTAGAAACCACTGGCCTCCTGCTCACTCAATAGGTTTGAGATGCCAAATTCAAAACCAATGAAAGGTGGGCATTAGATCTAATTTGAAAAGATCTGTATATCCCTCAACACAAACACTCAACTCATTTAGAGGGAGGATGGCCACAAGCAATGATAAACCATACATCTATATCAGGAAGATGCTATATGTAGTTATGTACAAAATACAAATGTTTTACAAGCATCTCACTTGTTGGTAACTAGTAACGGCACGTGCTAATATCCAAATATTCATACTTGGCCACCACCATTCATGTATTTGGCACATGGAGCATCAACAGTACTCAAACATAGACAGCAAAAGTCATTAAGAAAAAGTTGTTCACTTGTTCCTTTCGGTGGAAAATTTTGTAGATAGGGTCTCATAATCACTTGTTATACAGGAAAAAAACTTCATCTAAATAAGCACATCACTCAAAGTAATCTTCAAATATTAAAACATTGGATAGAATGTCAAGAAAAATATGCATACCACAGTACTCCTATTCGCCTCATCCATTAATGCTGCACCAGCAAGCATTTCTCTGATGTCAATGCTCTGAATCAAGAAACATTACAATTGAATATAAAACATCAAATTAATAGAGCAATGATTTTATGTTTATGGCCAATTACCTGAAGGGCTGCTGGAAGCAGGCCAACTGCAGACATCTCTGATGTTCTACCTCCCACCCAGTCAAACATTGGAAATCTAGCTAACCAACCCTCAATTCTTGCAGTGTTATCCAGCAAAGAATTTTCTTGAGTTATAGCAACACCCTGCATTATACCATGCATCAGCAAATGAAATTGAGTGTTCACAAACTGACCACATATTTACAAGTGTAGGGCCCACGTCATTGAGAAATCCATAACAGTACCAACATTAAGCACATTGCTAATAGCTAAAATTGCGATAGATTATAAATAGTCAACAATATCATATTAAGTTATTATAAAGAAATTTTCTATAATTCAAAGACTTAGAACATGTTTGGAATTACGTTTGCACACACGTAAACATCCGCTTACTTCAATCCACCTAGAGACAAGCTTTTCCATTTGCATTCATTGGAACATGTGTCAACTGATATCCAAACACACTATTAACCTCACTGTTTAATTAAAGAGTGTAAAAAGACACTTTAAATAACTGAAGAAGTTCAATTATATGTAGACAAGGCAAGAAAATCTATGAAAATAGAAGGCATAGCAGTGATCTAAAATACTATCTTAAGATTTAAACAGATGATAATTCAATAATAGTTAAAAGGAAATCCTTAAGAAAATCAAAACCTGAGATTAAACCTGTTTTGGGAAACTCAAACCAGCTTCACGAAAGGCTTTCTGCACTTCCAATAAGCCATTTCTAGTCTCAGGGGTACCTCCACTCTGAAGATAAATCAAAATTCATAATTCAACAACAGACAATAATGAATCCCACTAACACCATATTCAAACAAAAAAAGTATAATCTCCATGCAGACCTTCGAAATTACTATCACAAGTGTCGAAGCTAGCTCAGGACCAAGTTGTGCAATCTGGTGATCAATTCCAGCAGGATCCGTGTTGTCAATAAATCTTATCTGCCAAAAGTCGAAAACATATGTTTTACCCCATAACAATGTGTTAGACAATGCCTTATTAGATCTCCTCAAAGAACATAACTAAAGGGGTTGTTTGGTTTGATAAAATATTTTATATATTAAGTTTATACAGGATAAGTGAAAACATGAGTTTAATTTATATGCATTGTCAACCAGTCGAAAATCATTATTGGTATGACTTTTCATGTAGTTATTGTAATTGTAAAAGTTAACAAACTTATCATACATGGCAATTTGTGATTAGATGACATTATAAAAACCCTTTATACTGTAAATGTAACTGCATACACTATTTATTCTTTTACTCTTTCTTATATTCTTGTAGGAACAGAGTGAAAATAAGGTGTATTTTTTGTAATTAAAAGCATAAAACATTCTCTTAAACCAAACCACATACTGTTATGCAACAGAATTGCAGTTTCCAATCAGTAGACTTTTTAATGTCAACCTTTACTACACAAATTACCATGTTAAAACTCCAATTCTAAGAAAAGAATAAAACTCCCAAACTATTGCTGCTGAATTTTGTCTAGACCTCTTGCTCGGTTTGGATTACCTTGAGTGGAGGATTATCCGGAGCCAGTGCCTCCGCTACAAACTGCGGTCCAAGCGCGGAACCTCCAATCCCCACGGAAAGTATCTGCGTAAACCTCCCCTCGGGCGACGATGGCGGCTTAATCTGCCAAAAAACCCAAACCATCACCACAATCACCAACCACACGGAACAAATTCAAAACACGAGAAATGCTAGTAGCACACTCCGAGACACACTCTTTATTATTAGTTGAAATTAATTGAAAATCACAAAATTTTATAGGTCTCATATCACATTCAATGAATCTCTATACTAGTTTTGGAGTGCCTTAGATAGTGTGTTACTAACGACGGAGCCGAATTCGAAGTTCGAACTAACCTTACCGGTGACGACGTCGTCGGCGAAGGTGCAAATGGCGTCGAGCGTGTTATCAATCTGCGATTTAAGGAACGAGGTGGGCGCCCGAGCAGAGTCCCTGAGCCAGTAGTGCCCCACCATTCTCCCTTCGTCGGGGTTCGCGATGGCGCCCTTCTCGAGGTCCTCCATGGCGCGGAGCGCGGCGTGGAAGCGGGGCTCCATTTCGCAGACGAAGTCATCGGAGAACCCGACCCGGCTCACGTCAAGGTAGAGCCCGAGCTCCTTGTGCTGGTAGAGCCACTCCACGTAGCGCCGCCATAGCGCGCGTGGCTCCTTCTCGAGCCCCGCGTGGAGTGGTTTTGTTACTGCGGAGAGTTGTTGTTGTTGTTGTTGTTGTTGTTGCGGCGCGGGAGCCTCACGCGCGAGGGAGCGTGGCGGGGAGGGGAGGAGTGGGATGCGGCGTGGTTTTGGGGTGGAGTGGTTGAGAGTTGGGGAGGATGAGCATATTCCTGAGATTGAAGCCATGATGGGAAAGTGAAATAAGAAGGTTTAGTTCATATTTTTCTTATTAGAGTTTGTTCGTGTGATTGTTGGTGACGGGGATAAATTGAAGGGATTGGTTGGTGGGAGTAACTGTATCTGTTGCTTTGCCAAAATGGTGTTATTACCTCCATGCCCTTAGCATATTCCCCTTCTCCTCCTCTCCTATTTTAATTAAGCCTTGTTTCTAACGTGATTCATGCGAGGCAAGACAGAGGGACAAAATATCACCAAATTTTGACATCTTTCAATTCAAACAACATTAGATAAAGAGGATTTAAATCTTAAGTTAAGAGGGACTCAAACTTAATTTTGTAAATTAAGTTCGTAAACAATCCATATTTTATTTCTGTAAAATTGAATTTCAAAACAAAAGTTTAATGTGCTAGTTTTGAGGGTAATTAAACATGTTTTGAAATTGATTTTACTCTTTAAATTGGGTTTCAAACACTCTCAACTAACAATTAAATATAATTTTATATTTTTCTTGTATGATATTTTATCCGTTCATAATTATAATTTTTTTTAACTAATTCTTGATTCTTAAGAAATATAACTAATTTAGTTAATTATTTCTCTTAAAGAAAGAATAATTAATTATGTATAGACATGTAAAAAAATAATTAATGTATCTATAAATTAAAAAATATCTTATAAAAGTAGACAAGTAAAATACTAAAAAAAACTTATAATTAAAAACAGAGGAAATGTGGCTTAAAGAGGAATGGAAATATTGAAAACTACTGTATTATTCATTGGGTTTTGCTATGACACATTTATAGAAAAAGAGAAAGAAAAGAGGTGGAGGTATCAAGATGACTTAAATTCATTTTATTGATTTCTATATTTCTTTTTTTACTATGGATATTTATATCATTTATAGTTTATATACTTATTTGTTCACGTGAGCATGTATATTAATTAATACAAGATTATTTTAGTTTAACCAAATATCTAGAATTTAAGTCTAATTTTTTTATCATATATAATAATCCTATTCAGTTGAAATAAATTTGTTTATATAATATATAATCTATAAAATATATATATTAAAGAATAAATGTGACATATATATTCTTTTACCACGTTTCTTCTAACAACTTAAAAATCATCTCATTTACACTCTTTTTCCCTTCTCTCGTTTCATTTTTTTTCTTTTACTTATTTTCCTAAATCAAATAAAGCATTAGAAAAATAGGACACCTGAATATTTAGTTTATGAGCCAAAAAGCCAATTTAGTTACTCATACCTTAGTAAGGACATCTAGATCCTTTGCTTGTTAGCAATTTTTTTTTATCATATTGCTTCGTATATTGACTCTGATATGATATTCTGAATACTTTAATATAATTATATTTCCTTTTGAAAAACAAAATAATGTTGCATCGTCTTATTTTTTTTTTACTGAAACGATTACAAAAATGGTTGGTGACAAAGGATATGATTTAAAAAAAATACAGAGATGATTAAGAATGAAAAGATAAAGAAAGAGATCATTTATGTTAAAATTAAAAAAGATCAAATTAGATTTTAAAATTAAGACAAAAATATAAATTACTAAATTTATGCATATAATAAATCTCCTAACATGTGCATGCATGCAAATGTTAGCTAAATTATTATTAATTGAGAATATTTATTATTCCCTTTAAAAAATTGTAAAGTTTATACATATGGTGTATGGAAAATTTTCTGGTTACTATTTAATTGTTCGAAATACTCTTGATATACATAAAAACATTAAGAAAATAAATCAGTGTAGATGTAAAACGGGATTGGATCATCAACAATTAGACTTGCAACATGTCAGCAACACCACAGCACCTTATAGTTTGTTTTTCTTATTGTATATACAATCTACATGCATAGTTATTTGTATGAGTTATTTATTATGATTTTGTAGAACTTATAATGTCATGTAGATTTAAGGATTTAAAAAAAAAATCCACTCAAATATTAAGATGGTTAAAGTGAGTGCTTAAATAAATTCTGTGAATCTTATCATATTTAAAAATATGTTATTTATGGTATATTCTTATTAAGTAAAGATATTTATATAAACAACTCCACCTCAAATGTTTCAGTGAAGAAAAAATTAAGCAAAAAACAACTCATGTAAACACATTCATTAAAGATATTCTTAAGAAATAATACCTTATAGCTAAGATAGTGGACATTAAAATGTTTGTTTGGAGCTGATTTGTGCTTAGGAGATGATAAAGGCAATTTCCTCAAAGCATTGACTGTTAAAGCAACTGGAATTCCAGCACCAAAGGAAGCAGAGGTTTGGGCACTCCATCAACTGAACATAGAATCTTAGCATCCACAATGTTATCTTTGAGCTTGATTGGAAGAGAGTCGCTGATAATGTTATCAATCAATTACAACAAGGGCTCTACAGACTTTCATGCTGTTAACATATGTAGAGCAACTTTTTTAATTTTTTAATCTTTAGGGTGAGTTTTGTTAAAAAAAAAAAAACTTAATTGTGTAACTCATAACTTAATAAGGATTTTAAAATTTTATGTAAGTTTTTATGTTTTTTATTGTATTTCTTTCTGCATTTTTTCATCAATCATAAATGAATGATATAAACTATTATTCTTTTTTATTAAAAAAAAAACACCCAACCAGCATAGAAGTGACTCACGTCAACGTATCCCCCCCCCCCCCAAAACCACAACTTGAACCAACCAAACAGCACTTGCACCATTCAATTAGAATTTTTTGGAAATAAACCAACATAAAAAATCACCGAATCAAGTCAATCAACCGAACATGTCGTAATGCAAATCATATGTGTGCCTGTATATATAATAATATCGTAAGTCACATCTATACGCTAGAACCTTACGATTTTTGTCGTGAAATTGTGAATCGTGTTGTTACACATTCGCTTGCACGATAAGAGATATGTTTTTGGAATGGAAAGAAAATGATATATTGTGTTCACACCAATCATGCAATTATAATATAATAAACATTCAGAAGAAATGAGATAGAGGTATAATTGTGAAATGTGGTCGATCATTGATTCAACATTGATTCAATAGAAGAAATGAATCAATGATTTAATCATAATTAATCGGGTTTGTTTGATAAATATTAAAAATTTAAAATTATATATGTATCTATTATATATAATTAATATTATTTAATTAAAAAAATTAAAATTTTTAAATAAAAATTCTAATTTTTTAAAAAAATCAAAAATAAATAAAAATTATAAAATCGGTCGGATCGAACCGATCCAACCAAGATCACGTAACTTAACCGGTCGAATTTGATCGTCTCATCCCAAACCAACTATATAATCGG
Organism: Glycine tomentella; assembly: GCA_007407185.1. Classification (NCBI taxonomy): domain Eukaryota; kingdom Viridiplantae; phylum Streptophyta; class Magnoliopsida; order Fabales; family Fabaceae; genus Glycine; species Glycine tomentella. The sequence goes on along the minus strand of PYAF01004732.1, from coordinate 876,454 downwards.
TCTAATAGTAAAATCAGACCCAGTTTCATGACACTTAAAGGAGGTCTCGAGTTAAAGTTTTAAAATTAAGTTAAATATTAAAAGAGAGTTTTATTATTTATAATAATTTTGATTTAAATAAAATTATCTTTTATAAGAAATATATGTGGTCTAACTAAATAAGAAATATCTAAAAAAAAGTAATAGTAGTATACTCTTGTATCATTTGTTTTAATTCAATTTATTACAAACTATAATTATAAATATTTACGTATGATTTTAGTTCTTTAAATTAAAAAACAATAATCCTATTTTAGTCCTTTAGTATAGTGTTATTAGAGACTTTGCTTTCTTGTCTAATAATAGATTACAACTTGCTTATATATATGAGAACATAATATTTTTTATTAATAAATATTACTTTTTATTAAAATATTAATTTTATCAAAATATTAATTTTAGCCAAGAGAATACAACTCAATATAACTTTGTATCATTATTATCATCATTATAGTTTACAAATATGTGCATTGTTTTTTCCTGAGCAAAAATTATTGAAGAAAAACTAAAACATTTTTTTCAACTTACAAAATTAAAAAGATAAACCTTAAATTTAAATTAAGAGACTAAAAATATATTTAAATCAATAAATTTTATTACATAACGAAACTCATAAAATGTTATATTATTTTATATTTCTAACAAAGATGAATGCTAATGATCAT
>PYAF01004732.1:841841-875650 GCA_007407185.1 Glycine tomentella | reverse complement strand
TTAAATTTGTATTTTGCTCTTATTTTAGTCTTTAAAACTAAGAAAAACTAAAATAAATTACTAATTTTCTTTAAAGTTTCATTTAAGTCTCTAAATTTAATTATTTTTTCTCATTTTAATCTCTAAAATTATGCTATTATTATCATTAAGTCCCAAGATTAGAGATCAAATGAGAATTGGAAAAATTATTTTTAGGAACTCAAACGAAACACTAAATTTTTTTAGGATTTATTTGAGTTTATCTTATTTTCTGAAACCAAATGCTAGTAATTTTTTTAAAAGGATTAAATTGGTCATTTATTCTAAAATTCATTAAAAGTCATAAATTTTAATGAATTTAAAAGCAGAAATTAAAAATAGAATTTCTAATAAATTTGAAATATTCATAAAATAAAAACATATTTAATGATAGATCTTAAATTTAAATCTTAATGAATCTTTTAAAAATATCTCTTTAATTTCTTTAACTTTTTTATTAGAAATCAGATCTTGAATTTAAGATAGTAATTGAATATCTTGTGTTCTAAAAAGAAAATACAAAATCGAAAAGGTGTGTAATTCCATATCTAGAATTTTCGTGGGGAGAATGTTAACTGCGTTGTCATTTATTTGTTGTGGAATAGCGGCATAAATCAGTCGTACGCGGCACGCCGAGACACACAGAGACAAAGAAAAGAACCACTCTCTACTCAATTCAATTTCTTTCACTTTATCCCTTTGTTCCTCTCACTCACAAACTCAAACACAACATGATGTGGGAATGGGACGATTACGAAGACACCATCCCCAAACCCGACCAACCCGAACCCGATTCCCACCTCAAATTCGATTTCTTCTCCGCCCTCTCCAGACCCAAGGTGCAAACTAACTCTTCCTTTTTCAAACTTCAAAAAATTAGGGATTGTTTGTTTGTTTGTGTAATAACTGCGTTTTGTGTTCGGGGCAGGATTATTACAAGATACTGGAAGTGGATTACGACGCCACGGATGATGCTATTCGCTCCAATTACATTCGTCTCGCGCTGGTGCGTTGTATTGTGTTGTAAGCATATTTTTTTTGTTGGGCTTTTCGATTGGGCCTAATCAATCTATGTGGGTCTCGTTGTGCACGACGCAGAAGTGGCACCCGGACAAGCACAAAGACCAGAACTCTGCTACCTCGCGATTCCAAGACATAAACGAAGCCTATCAGGGTACGTACACACATATCTGTCTATCTCCTTTTAGGGCTAGGGTTGAGGGTTACTCGTTGCTTCTGTTTGTTATTTTTTTGTGGTTTTAGACAAGCTTTGTGATTATGGATGTTTTCCATGTGTTACTTTTCTTTCTTTCTTCGTACTAATGTAGTAAGTAGTAACATCATTTTAAATGAATTCTATTTGAATTTGCATTTTCTCCGGCATAATTATTGTGAAAAATGTTTACAATAAATTAGTTGCAGGCAATTTTTTTTTTTTTTTTATCTGTAGAAATAAAAAACACTACTAAGGGGTTTATAACACACACACACTACACAACCAACTAAACTGGACTCATTTGGTAGTCTTAGTAATTTATTTGTCAAAATGTATGTATATATTGCTCAAGCAAAAAATGCACCACTCTAAAAATTGGGTCAGGTTCTAAATGTTCAAATGGACTCTGTAGGAATAAGATCGTATAACCCTTATTTGATGACTTGGAAACTGATTTTGTTTTGTTAAATTCGTGTCTCCGACTGATGTGAATGTAATTTTAATGTGTTGCGATGGACTTTCTGCATGAACGGGGGGATGCTTGTGTACAATATGGGAATCAAATAATCAATTGTTTGGCATAGGGGTAGAGTGTTTGTGATAAACTAATAATCTATGTGTTGACTTTTTTTTCTTCTTCTAAGATTTAAGAAATCCAAAGGATGAAATAAACTTGAGCAAGCGTACATGTGTTAAAATTTATTTGAACAAACATAAGAATAGTAATTGCTTGTGGTTCTGAAGTGCCACCACAAGCATAAGCATTGTGGTGGCTGAGTAGCTGTACAAGAAAAGAAAAGATTATAAATGAATGAGTGTATTCAATAGAAGGTTGGAGTTTACCTATTGAGGAGTACATGACTAAATCTTGTGTATGATGGTTTGACTTTAATCTAAATGGTCTTTGTGAAAGCTTTATTTTTGTCTTAACACAATGACTTTACTTGATGATCCTTGTGGCTAGAGGGGTAGATGAGTCAAACCGAGCACTAGAAGCTCAAGCTTAACATGCAAAGAAAAAATACTAGTCTAGCTTGGCTCATTTATTTAAACAAGTCAAATTTAAATCTCAAGTTTTATTGGTAAGTAAACGATTGAGATTGGTTAAGCATTTCCTCAAATAGTTTACAAATAGTTAACTCTCATTACACCCCTTGTGTAGCCAACCCCACCGACCTATGGAACAAAGTTTTGTTGCTGTTATTGTTAAGGGGGGAAGGGTCAGTCAACTTAGTTTCTAACTTTATTTCATTAGAACTGCCCTTTCCCTTTAGGACAACAAGCACCTCGGTCTTATTGCTTTTGCTGTCAATTAATTGCATTTGAACACTTCAGTTTTTACATTATTGTTTTATCCTGTTTCTTATTTCCCCATTTTGCATCCTTTGGTTAAATAATAATTCTTGCTCTGTTATAATCTCTTGCCTTCTAGGACATATGTAAACATGCTTACAACTTGGATAGTTCATTGTACTGAGTTTGTTCTCTGTGTGTTCTAAGCTTAAAATAATGTATCCTCCCTAGTCCTGCTCCTTGCAAAAGATAAAAAAGTACGAGGAAAGGTTCCCTCTTGATTTTTACCAACTTACCATGTCCAGATTTGATGTAGTTAGTTTTTATATGATGTGAGGGTTAGCCTTGGCACAATTTTAAGGCTGCTGCCTTGTGACCTGGATGTCATGGATTCAAATCCTAGAAATCTCCTTGTGGGTTCAAGGCTGCTTATATTTACCCTCCCCAAACTCCATTTGGTGGGAGCCTCTTTAATTGAGCCACCCTTTTAAATTTTTCTATGATGTGTGTGATATTTTTTGGCTTGTTAAATGTTTGATTCCAGGGGATGACTGTCAAATTGAATAAGAAACTAAGAATTGTTAACACAACTGCTGGAATTTTTAAGTTGTAGGGAGATGGGAGCTTTATCACTTCTTACACATTTGCTTCCCTACCAACCTGCCCAATGCTTATAGTCTAATAATAGGCATGTGACCTATAACGAAGATGATCCATTGATGCCTGAGAAGATAAGATTATGGTTGAGACAGTAGCTAGCGATAGGGATTAGATTAGCAGTTCAATAAATGAGATTACTGTTGTGGTCTAGTACCCCTCTGATGGATACTGTTGGAAATCCTATTTAAATGTAATGAGATCTTAAAATTCTGCTGATTATCTACTAAACTTCTCTATTATCTGTCTACCTTAATTATTTTCCCTTAACCAAGTAGATGGGACTGTATGAGTTCTGTCAAGTTATTATAACCTAACACCTCTTTGACTTTATTGGACAGTCTTGAGCGATCCAGTCAAAAGGAGGGAATATGACATAAATGGGATGCGTTACGAATATGATTACAATATAATTGTAAGCAATATTTGTTTTCCTCAGACTGGATTTGTCTTTTGAAAGAATGTTTAATTTATATAATTGATTCTTGCTGACATTTTTTTTTTTTATGTAGGATTATCTCAACCGTTACAAGGGCCTTATATTGACGTGCAATGGCCTTGGCATAAAGCATTCGATATGGTAAAAAAACAAAACCAACATCACAGACATCCTTCCAGTGCATCTGGGACAGTTTTTTTGAAGTACCTGTCACTGCAAGCCATGCTTCTTAATGAAGATATCTGATTATGATGTCCTAGAGAGAGTTTCATGTTTTTGTATAAAAAAAAAGGACAAAATGGGACTTGTACCTCTTGTAACGTGCTCTCGCCTCCCCTTCTTTCAAATTTGTGTTATATCATCCCACCCTGCTATTTTACATGTTCCCAATGTTTTGATATTTTAGTGGCAGTAAGGGGCTAAAGCCCCTGAGAAAGAAATATATTAATCCACGAGGTAAGTTGATCGAAGCTACATAATCCAAAAGAAGAAGGAAAAAAAAAAGTAAACAGTAGAAAATAAGAAGAAAATAAAACACAATTCAAAATTTGTAAAGGTGACCCTGTTGTGCCAACAAATCCTTAACTCGTCTATGTTACAATCTGAAATTTCCAGTTCCATCAAACTTCTCCACTTCAAATTTGGCCCCAAGTTAAGCGTCACCTGATAACAATTGTTAGCATCGACACCCGAAATTTTTAAGTGAATGAGAGAATTAGAGAAATCACATACTGACACAAACACAAGAGATTTAATGAGATTTGATAAGTGTGCTAATGTCCTGGGGAGAAGAGAAATTCATTTTTCATATTTATGAACAATGGGATTACATCATGATATATATAATATATGCATGCATTATCTTAAAAATCTGGTACATTATCTTAAATCACATATATTATCCTTACATGTATATTATCTTAATACATACATTATCTTTACCCATGCACCTTATCTTACCTTAACCCGTGTACAATATTATGCGATTTATGGGACCTTTGCTCTTGCACCTCCAACCCGCTTCTTAACCCAATGACAAGTGGTTATTACACTCCACTTCAACTTTGTCCTACCTATAAAATATGAGTCATGCATAACAATCAAAGGTTTATTATTTTGGTAATACTTCTTGGAAGACACATAAGATTGAAATTGAATATGCTTATAAGATTTAATTCTAAAAAGGAAAGAAAAATGAGCACAAAATGAAGTCAACTTTGGTCCTAATCAGCCACACTAGAAGTATTGGATGATAAAGAACTCGGAAGATTGAAACAAAGAGAAGGAAGACACAACATAGCAAAGAAGCAAGGAAAACAGAAACAAGGAACTCACTTACCAGCGATGGAACAACCTAGGTGTGTTTGCCGCAGCGTGCGGCGGGCCCTAGCAGTTTTGTGGGAGACAAGTAAAACTAGGACTCTGTGAAACGAAAACTGTGAAATTGAAAAATAAAACGTGAGGGTGCAACTCAAGTGATATTACAAAAATAAAAATAACTCTATACTCTATAAGCTGTTTATTCACTCATGATATAATTATCAATACTTTTACAAATAAACCAATCTTATGAATAAAACAATTTATTATATATAGTAAAAGTATTGGTTTGATTATTAATTTAATACAATATTTTGTTATTTATATTAATAATTTAATAAACATGCATAAAAATCAATATTATTATTTAAATATGTTTTTTGTCTCTCCAATTTGACTCATTTTCTTAGTCCTTCAATTTAAAGTTACTTTTTTTAGTAACTAGAATTTTGATAATCCTCTTTTTAGTCATCTCTATAATGTGAGCCAAACAGAGAATAAGAGAATCACAATTTTGTAGTGACTTTTGACCATCAAAAACTGAATTTCTATTTTAAATTTTAAAATATGATTTATGATAGTTTAAAAATGTCAAAATCAAGTCAATAAAAAAAATTAAAGCAATTTTTAAAAAATATAATGAGTTTTTAATTTTTATTGACATGATTCTAGTGGTGTTTAATTTCAAAAAGAAATACTTTAACATAGAAAGTAGAAAATCAAATTCTCAAAAGTTGTAACAAATTGGGAATCTCTTATTCTTTGTTTGCTTCAAATTGCATAGGGACTAAAATGAGCATCCTTTGAATTCTAGGGACTAAAAAAACTTTAAATTTGGAGGACCCAAAACAAAATGACTTGAATTTGAAGTACTAAAAACATATTTAAGTCAAACAAAAAGGTTGTTCTAGAAGCATGTTAGTATGCTTCCAAAATGGTTGTTCAGAAAGCCTGTTAGTAACCTTTCAGAAAGGTTGTGCCAGAAGCATGAAGCATGTTAGTATCCTTTCAGAAAGGTTGTTTCGAAATAATGTTAGTATCCTTTTGGAAAGGCTATTCTGGAAGCATGTTAGTAACCTTCTAGAAAAATTGTTCCAAAAGGGTAAAAAATATTGTGATGCGGATTCGCGATTCCAAAATGGAGGCACATTTTACTCCTGTTTGTCTTCTTTTGCTCTGTCTACGCCTTCTTCTTTACATAAAGTTATTGACGATGGTGTTAGGTGGTAGTATTTATGTGGAGCGGTGATGTTGTGTGGTTCGGTGGAAGTGAGACACGGTGGTTCTGAGTGGTATGGTGGACTGTGGAGGGATAGTTTGTGTGTTTGGGTTTTTTGGAGGTGTAGGAAGAAAAAGAGGAGGTACAAGAAGTAAAAGCCTTAAACAACATGTGCATTTCCAACAAATTTTGTTTACTGCAGCCTATTCAATTTCTCTTCTTACATAATAAATAAATATTTAAAATTAATTTTTATTAGTTTTAATGGTTAGATTAGCAACTTCATGAAGCATAAAAAAATTAGCAAATGCATGGTGTGCAATTTTTTTTTTTTTTAAGACAGTAGAGGAAGAGGATCTAGAAATCAAACTTGGTACACATAAACCTTACACATGTAAATTACTTTTTAATTGCGTGTGGTAGGTAGAGTATAACATGCTTGCCGTTTTTTCCTCCCATAAAACAATAATAAGTGAGTTTGACATGATACTTTAATCCAAAACCTTAAAATTCATGTTTATGAGTTTTTTTTTTCAATTATATGGTGTTCAACCTTCTCATTCCTATCTGATGTATGACTGCACCTCACACTTGTATTCCAACAATTTATCCCTCAAGTGTAAGTTTCTTCCACATGGTAGTCTCTCCCTCAAGCAGAAGTCATTTTCAACTCACGAGTATCCAATGGTTTCCCTTAGAGTTTAACCATGGTTGCCCTGAATCGTCTAACCATTGTCACTAATATGCTCTAGTACCTTGAACTGCCGCAATACTTGCGGAACCCGTTGTCTGGCCTCCACGCATGGACTCACTTGCCATGAAGACTTTCTATACAAGGGATCTCCATGTCCATGGATTTGTCGCCGCCATCTTATACCAATGAGTCATGAGTAACCATATAAATGAATTTGACACCACACTTTAACCCATAATCTTAAGGCTCAAGTTTGAGTTTTTTCTTCACTTATATTGTGTTCAACTTTTCCATTTTGACTCGATGTGGGGCTCCACCACGGGACACGCCACCTGGACCCATTTTGATACAAGGGATCCCTAGGCCAAGGATCCAGTGCCATTATCTTACTCATCTGAGTTGGCCGCCAAGTCAAACCATCGACTCTAATACCAATTCTTGTGCTAGCTGATGGGGGTAAACACCAGAAAAATTTTAACCAATGGGCCCATGAGCACACCATATAAGTGAATTTGACATTACACTTTAACCCAAAACTTTAAGGTTCGGGTTTATGGATTTTCTCTTCACTTATATGGTGGTTAACTTTCTTATTCCTAGTTAATGTGAAACTTCACCTCACGCTTAAATTCCATTAATAGAGTATCATATGATTGTCCTTTTCTCCTCCCATAACACATTGATATCCTCCTCCCATAACACATTGAAATCCTAGAGAGCAAAATGCTTGAAAGAAATAACTCATTGTAGTCCATGTTCATATGTTGTCATTTTCATTTGAATTGATCTCGAATTTTATTTTGTCTTAGTTGTTGCTAATAATGAAATATTAAAGTTTCTTTCATGTAATAGCAATTAAAAATTGTGCACTTGCGTCCAGCCGCATCTGATTTAGCACATAGCAACAACCTATGTACATATAACCGTTTGTGACAAAATATGCACTTGCATCTAGTTCAGCCATGTTATTAGAGAATATATCCGTTTGCGATTTTCAGGGAGAAAATATCCGTTTGTGATTTTTTATTTTTAAGAGATTTGTGATATTATACGGACTTGGAGTCCTTTGTGGTTCTCATGGCCGTTGAAGTCAATCAGACAATTATGAATCAACAAGTGGTTTGTAGAGTGAGATGAAATTCGATTTTTTTAGTAAGATTTTGATTCATGCTTTTGTGAATAAAAAATGTGATTGATTTTTTTTTTTATTAAAAATGATCAATCAGATTTTTTAACAAAAATTAATTATAAAATTAATAGATATTTCACACTAATATAATGAGTAAAAAAAATCAAACAATTATGAATGAATATATTATTTTATATTGCTTAATATAGTTGGCAATAATTCGATCTAAGAGGTTTTTTTTAAGTTAAGCCAAACACTATAATTAAAGATCTAATTACATTCATAAACTTATACATGCATCATTGTGAAGTTGAGGGCAGACTACACGAAAGATTAGATCTCATCTGAATTTTGCGGTGGAAATAAACTATACACAGAAAAAATGGTAAATAATGATTGATATAAAACATAGCACACGGTGGTGAGAAGTATAATTTGTGAGTATATGCAATAAATAAATTGATAAAATACATTTTCCCCCAAAATATTAGTTTTAATTATTATGAAATTTTTATTATGTTTTTATTTCCTACATTTTAACTTAAAATATACAAAAAAAAAAAAAACACTAGGAACGGCATAGTGATGAAAATTTTGAATTAATACATATGAGATTTTAGGTTCAAATCCTAGTACGATCATGGTAAAAAAAGAAAACTTAAACAAAATTTGCAATAAGCTTTCTTTAAGTTGTAAATGTATTTTTTTTTATAGAAAAGTTATAAATGTATTAAACATCTAGTATTTTAGCATAATATGTTAATGTCGGGTTATATTAATAATATTAAAATATGATAGAAAATTTATAATTTTATGCACAGATGCTTTATACATATTAATTAAATTTAAATATATTTTTAATCCTTATAAATTTGGTTAAATTTGATCTTAATCCTCCAAAAATAATTTTATTAGTTTTTCTCTTCTTAAATTTCAATTTTCTTTAAGAATTAATGGTCCTTAATTATCACTTAGTGACAATGTATGCATGGAAACATATTTACCTATTAATTATTATATTATTAATGTACTTATTAAATCATATTGAGAAAAAAGAAAAATTGAACCAATAACCAATTTTAAATGGGTTAAGACTATGCTAGTAATTTTATAGTCTTTAACTTAATTCCTTAACTCAGTTTTTAAAATTTGATGACCCATCATGGGCCAACCCAAAAGAATTAGGTTTATGTGAATTGATGCCTCTAATCTTATTAATGTGGTTAATATTGCTAGTGGTTGAATTAAGAGAGTAAACATATTTTTTATGACAAATTTTAAATAAATTAATTTAAAACTATTAGGTGTATCTTCTAGGCTCTTATTATAGCTTAGATGCTGCTTACCTCTTTTGCCCTTAAGCTCAAGGTTGGAAGATTGTGTATCTTCTTACACCCTTAGTTAATTAAGAAGGTAGGGGCAAAATAATTGGGTGATTGCATAAGTGCCAAACAAAACAAAAGAGGCACTCAACCGCATTGCTCACACTTTTTTTCCAGGTTTGCCTTTGTTTTTATGAGGTTTGCCTTTGTTTTTTTTTTTTTTAAAGATTATCTTATTATATTAAAAAGAGATGGAAATCTCACTTTAAATATAATTTGTTTTTAAAAAGAGAAAGGTTAGAATTACAATCTTTAACACTCTTTTTTAAACACATTATATTTTGAATGATTTTTTTATTTAAAATTACATAATTTAAAAGCCTCACTACATTTTTGTTACAGGAAGTCTCACTACATATTTAATGAGCCCAATTCATGATTTTACAGTTTCCAATAAATTTTAATAAAAAAATGTATTATAAACAATGTGTTAGAAAATATATTATAAACTTCAATGAGCCCAATTCATGATTTTATATGAATTTTCATTGAAATTTTTATGAAAAGGTTACTTAAGCCAAGACAAGCTATTTTGCTAGCTCAATTAGTTATGGGACCTTAAACTAATGCTAGTAGTTGAATTGAAGCTTCGCAGTTGCCATATACAGTTCCCTTTTATATTAATACACTCTCAATTCTCACTTTTTTTTTCCAAACTACCCTGCCAGCAAAACACACTCCCTTCATCCCCCAATTCAACTCTATCCAAGAAAAGAAACAACCCTCCTCGTCCAACTAGCCCCCAACAGCCATGATCACCGGAGTAAGATAGGAATATAATTAAATATGTAGGATTCAGATGTTTTCTTCTATAAATATAATTAATGAGTGCAACACATTTGTGAAATTGAAACATATTATCCTAGCATAATTAGGGTGGCCTGACGATTGGTTCCTAACTTCGTTCCTAACTTCCTGGCGATACACTAAACACAAATCCATTATCGATACAAAGTGAAGCAACTCCGATCAACGACCCTATCCAATGACACAGCCTCCATAGTAGTGGCCACTGGCCATATGGTACTGAATAGTGAATACTGAGTTTTCCATAAGAGAATAATTACATGAGGGAGAAAGATGAGGGGAGTGTGTTTGGTGGGATAGTTTAGGGATAAAAATGAGAATATAGAGTGTATTAGTGAAAAAGAAAAGTGTAAATAGTAAAAGTCTTGGAGTTTTATTTTGCCACGTTATTGCAACCCAATTAAGTCCACAAAATTTTAAAGGTAGTTAAATTCTGCATCGCCCTTGTCCTGTAACTTCTAATTTTTTTAAAATCTCAACCTACTCCTTCTATCTTCTTTTGATCCTCTGCTACCCTTCTTCCTCTTCTTTCTCCCGCAATTAGTAGAAATCCAGACCCTCCCTTTTTCTGTTATTCTATTATTCTCCAATTCAAATATTCTTCTTGACTCAACTCAACTCTTTTTCTTGGAATTGACATTTTTATTTTGAGTTCTGGATCTATTTTTGCAACAGACATATTGTAAGGGTATAAATACTTATAGAATGACCCTTAAAGGAAAAATCTTATGGAACACTTTTTTCGTAAGCAAAAAATAGTATTTCTGGGAGATACAAAATGCACTTCCAGAAAAACTATTCCAGATTACAATTTTTGCATCTAGAATGGTCCTTTCATAAGTTAAAATAGTGCTGTCTCTGAAACTCCCTTTTTGAAAGATACAAGATACACTTTCAGAAAAACTACTTTAAATTATAGTTGTTGCTTCCAAAATGGACTTTATGTAAGCACAATAATGATTTCCAAAATTCTCTTTTTAGAATATATAAACTACACTTTCAGAAAGACAACTCCTGATTTAAAAAAAGTTTCTTTCAGAATGGATACTCCATACTAAAAGTGTGATTGAGAGGAAAAAGATATACTAAGGTAACCAACTAGATTTTTTGACGGAGATTAATCATCGATAAAATTAGTGGGTACTCCATATTAATAACATGATATAAAGAGAAAGCCAAAAATCAAAATCTAAACGAGTAAACATGTAGGGATTAAAATAAGAAGAATATAAGAATTTAAATTAAATAAAAATATGCAGACAAAAATGTACCATTTTCCCGTTGAAGTGCTTAACCTTATTTTATAATTTTATAGGGGCTCCTATAGTCAGTGAAGCATTGGGTTTGTTGTGGTACCGGAGACACCGAAGATTCGGCGGATGTTGTGATTGCGAAGATGAAACATAAGGCAGTGGCATACCATATGGCTTCGGATTGGTTCCATTATTGCATATGCCAACATGATCACCAATTTGATGATAAGTACTACAAAAATATGGAGATAGAATGATAGACACCTCTTGAATAAAACAAAATTCATCAATATTCTTTATTTATTTCCCTCTTTGTAGGCATTTTCTTAGATCACATTAGAATTATAGGGGGATGGGGGTGGTTTGGTATTTATACTTTAATGGGGTAGTGAATCTCAAGATGGAGTGGCTGGAACCAATCCAATCTCTCTCAGCCAGCTACCTAATTTGTTTCTACATCTTGGAATTTATTTTCATTCATTTCTTGACGGCCATTAAATTCTGCCTAAGTACGTCTTCAGGAAGTGTATTCTTGGTGCGTGGTTATTTTCATAGATTCAATAATAAATGTATATAAATACCAAAAACAATAAATGTACTCAATTGGTAACTTACATATTGAATTTGGGGAGAAATATTTGGAACCGATACACAAATCTTTAGAGTTGTAATTTTTTTTAAATGTGTCCAAGTCCTATAAATTAATTTCATAATTGATTAAAAAATCCAAACTTATATCACATAATTTTCTTTCGAAATAAAAAATCTTAATTATGATAATATATATAGTAATAGTCTGTATAGCAACATTATAAGAATTCGTGCAATGAGTGTAATTTATATGCCAAAGAAGTCTCTGACTTTGCCATGGTTATAATTAAGAAGAGTAACCTCAGTTAATTTAACAAGCTTTCCATAGTTTTGTGTTTAATATCATTAATATTAATTAATATATACACATAGCTTAAGCTTAGATCCGGCTGGTTTGACATATGCGTCCAGCCCAGGTTTAGTTGCAGATTTTATTTGTTTTTAATTTTCTTAATTTTGGAATGTGACAAGTTTATTGATTATTGATGCCCATGTGAGGATGAAACGTGCTTATGTAAGCCAAGGTACCCAATGAAGGATCGTATATTTTGACACATGATAAGGTGGGCAACCACGCATGCACGACAAATATATACTATGAGCATAGAATTGTGTCCATTTACATGCACACACACCGCATTTATGCATGAGAACTGTCATGATCTTAACGAATGGTTGGTTTGCATCGATACTCATAACTTAAAAAAGTTTTTTTTTTTATCGATAAATATTAATTTATTAATTTTGTTAGAAATATTAATTGATATAAGTGATTTGATACTAAAAAAATCTAACTTAATTAAATAAGTATGTGTGAAATCAATTATTTTAAACACATGATGATGATTGTCTGCAATTCATATGGATAAATAAAACATATATGATTCCACATCTGATTCTTTAATCAAAGTATGACATTTAATCTTTGATTTAGGCATGGAATAGCGACTAGGAAAGTATCATGTACTTGATGAAAAGATTAATTGAGTGTCAAATAAAAATCTCAAATATTTGGTAGTTAAAAAAAGGTAAAAATATATATATGAATTGAAAACAACTTCATATGCCACAAACATTTGACTTGGCCTCGGGCATGTAGCAGAAGATAACGGAAAACTAAGAGAAAGAAAAGTAATTTAATCATCAAAGGCATGAGTTTAAAAAATAATGGGTGGTGGGCGTGTGAATACACTCTGTTAAGCTCGGATCTCAAACAACCAAGAAGACTCTCTTTTGGACCATAAGGAAAAGTCTTAGGAAGAGGGACCTTAACCTCACTCATGTCACTCTAACCTTTGTTTATAATATTGAAAGAAAAAAAATAAGAACCAGTGTGGGAATATAGGCTTTGAAATTGGCATATATACTGACACGAACTATATGGGATAAGTGTGTTTTATTAGTTGCCCATGACCATTTTGAGGAGAAATGTGAAAGGTGAAAAAAGTTGAATTTCAAATATTTCAATAGAAAAGGGTTAGGAATTTGTGTCCTAAAGTCTCTTTTGGAAACATACGTTTAAGCATGTCTATTGCTTGCTTATTGAATCCAAGAAACCGAGCATCCTAAGTGGCACTGAGATTAACTAGAGTTTTCGTGGTCCAATTCAATTTCTATTTTTACCATTCAATTTGTTAAATGTTTATTATTGGTCATCCAAAATGATGATAAGTGGTCAAAGGGCTATAAAACAGGGGATCTTAAGTTAAATTTTGTATTACAAGGGATCTTTGGTAACTATTGGTCGAAGTTTGAAGCATTGTCCCTGTTTATTAATTGGTCATACAAGATTGAGTGATTGACTAGTGATCATGATTGATGATTCACTACTATAAGTTATAGGAATTAGGAAGGGTCACAATTGCTAAAGAAATTACCACTATATTTACTATTTTATGAAAAATAAAATTATGGAGGAAAACACAAGAACAAAACAATAAAATAACTATTCAACCTCCACAAAAACAGCATTGATAACTTCATATTCGAGCAGAGAGCAGATAGAATATATACTGGAACGTTTGAAGGGGTCAAAAAGGTTTTGACGTATGTTTCTAAGTTATGTTTTTTTTCCCCAAAGAGTTTCTAAGTTATGTTATTCTCACTCAATCTCTATTTTAGTAGGTCATCTTTTGGTATTAGTATAAGCATTTGTTAATGTTTGTAATATGTCATAACTTTATAATACCATTTCCTTAAACTTTCTCAAACGAAAAAAGGAATTTAAATATACGTAATTAACTTGATTGTTGGCTCATATTTCAGTACATTATTTAATGATATATGTATTAATTAGTTGGTGCACAAAAATTGTTTCACAGTAAAGATTGAAATCTAAGATGAGATATTGCTTTGCCTACAAGGGAAAATAAAAATATATTACTTTGCCTGCAAGCCATGATCAAACAATGTGTATGAAATACTCTCTTTATGATAGAAAAAAAAAGTGTATATGAAAAAAAAAATATGAAAAACTACTCGGTGAAGGCTTTGCATAGTCGAGGAGCATCTGAGTGCATGATATAAAACCAAAAAAACAGGTTGGATAAGGATTGGACCAACTTTGTCAACAAAATCAATTTGATCTCAATCGTCAAATCCTCTACAAATTTCCATGGTTCAGTCCCCCACCTATCTCCATCAAACAAAAAAAAAAGTAATAATAGTAAAACAGAGAAAAACAAAAAGTGGCAGCTATCACTGAGGAAAAAGATACAAGGCATTCCATTCAGTGTGCAAGTTTAATGTTGCACGAAATTGACTATCCATAGTTGATGATTTTAAATAAGTGTGTTTTTAACAAAGTAGTTTCTATTATTTAAATTGTAGTGATAAAATTACTTTTGAATATGTAATTATAAATAAAATGCTACTTGGTATGTTTGGTCCAAATTATAAAAAAAAAATATAAATCCTTAAAAAATTTATAAAGACAAAAGAGCTAAATTATACAAAAAAAAAACTTTTTTTATGAGATGAAATATGATACTCTTTAGTATATTTTAATATAATTTAATAAACATCTTTGCGATCATAATTAATTACTAATTAGTACATATGAAAGAGCTTTACAAGATTATTTTTTTCTATAAGATTTAATATGTTTATGAATTATGAACGTCTTACTATCAATTTTTTATTTTACAAAAAAAAATAGAGTCTTTAATTTACAGGCTTATTCTTAGTTTTGAAATATCATATAAAAATCCTAACTTTATATTCTAAATTTTTCTAACCAATAGTAAAAGTTTGAAATCTATCTATTCTGTACTATATGTAATTAGAAAGGATTATCTTGATTATTCATTAATCTACCTTGTAATTGTCCTTGCTAATTGCCCGTTATGAGGATGAGGTCCTACTTAAGGTTGTCAATGTTTAGCATAAATTTCATACTTGCAATGCATACACATGTTGACAGGTCCCCAAAGGAGATGCCTTAATAAAAGTGAGAAAAGAGGGTAAGTGCATTTCCCATTATGTTGAGCAAGCATAAAAAACAATGCCTTCATTTTCCCAAACAGTAATTTGGCTTATTTTCACATAGATTTTATGGTTTCATTGATACTGTTTTTTATTTTTATTTTTAATAAAGTCTACACAACTGAAGGGGGGACAACTAGCTTCGTGAATGGGAGAGGAAATTGAATTATTTTGGTGCCACACATACCAGAAACGTACACGCTTGAAGCTAATATTAAATGGCCTATATGATAGATTGGATATTATAATTAGATGTTCATCGAATTGAGGCATGTGTATCGCTTTTGGCACATTATTTGAAGAAAATTAAATAGCATTTTATGGTAAGTTTTGGTATCTAAGTTTTGTTTCCCTAATAGCTTCATAGTTATTTTAAAAATTAAAATAACAAATTTGATTGTAATATGTTTAACGATTGATTGATTGATTATAGTTGCTATGAAAAATACATAAATATCGTAGCAACTCACGTTTATAAGACATGCGTAGATCATTGGGCCAACGTCCCAATTTTTTTAATCCTCCTGCTGGAGCAACTAACTAAATAATAGATCGTGACAAAATTATGTCTTTTTGGAGCAAGAAATATACTAAACCATACTCTAAAAACGAACATATGTAGGGGTTAAGCGAAATAATAATTACGAATAAGAAAACTAAAGTTTAATCGTTGGAGTAAATATTTGTTAATTAATAATACTAGTCTGTTGCGATCATGACTTCGAAATTGATTTCAAAGTATTGTTTATATATGGGGAAACCATTAAGCATAATTTTTTTAAAAGATATTTTGGTAAAAGATAAAAATAAGTATATCATGCCATTTTTATAAAAAGAAAATAAGAAGGAAAAAAATCCCAAGAAAGAAACACAGAGAATCATTTGCAAAACTTGTGTAACGAATGTCAATTTGTTAACAAGGAAATAAAAGAATACTTAGGATCATACAATCTTTACCGGATCAACCCGTAAAGTTTTTTATTAATATTTTATTTTTGATGGATCAACATGTAAATCCGACAAAAAATAAAATGGCTTAACACTTTCAACTTATATCTAAAATAAATGACATAACTAGTTGACTCATGAACCCATTTTATTATCCCTAGTTTTGTGACTAGTAATTCCATTTTTATAATAATCTTTATAAATTAAAGAAAATTATATTTTCATAATTATTATAGAGCATTTTAAGAGTACTGTTAATTAGTAGTTAGAGGTTAATATGTTGAAGAATGGAGATTAAAAAGAGTAAATAATTAATTTAGTCCTTAAAATCATAATAATTTATCAAATTGGTTATTTAAATTAATAAAATAACAAATGATCCTTAAAATTGTATATTATCAATCAATTTAATTTCTAAAATTGCAATAAATAATCAAATTGATCCTTAATATAAATAAAATGGCAAAGTAATCCATAAAACTGTAATGATCACTAATTTGGTCCCTAAAATTAAAATACTCACTTTCACTTTTTGGTCAAACTTTCAAAATTTTCCAAATTATGTCCCTAATGATTTTTTTCGCACATTTTCACCTTAAACTTACATAACTTTGTAAATTTTATCCTAACGTTGATTGATTATTCAAAAAATTCCCCTTATTTTTAAAATAAACTGCTATGTTATTTGCCTTATTTAATTTATAATTTAAAAATATATTATATATTATTACAGTATTTTCTAATTACACTTTTGATCTTCTAAAGTTTATTTATTAAATATTTTTAATCTTAATCTAACAATATTTAATGAATAAATTTATAAGATATTGTATAATTTAACTAATAAATAAATTTGTATGAATAATAAATAATTTTACATATTTAATAAATAATTTTATAACTAATAATGTTAATTAAGATAAAACACGAAAAATTATGTAAGTTTAGAGTCAAAATGTGTAAAAAAAACAACTTTAGAAGTATAATTGCAATTTTTTTTACAAAAGTGTAATTAATCCTTTTTAATTTAGGAACCAATTTGATATACTATTACAATTTTAAGGACTAATTTGATTGATAAATTATAATTTTAGAGACCATTTTTCCGTTTTATTTATTTTTAGGGACTAATTTATTTGTCTATTACAATTCCAGAGTCTTAATTGATCGAAAATGTACGATTTCAAATATCATTTTTTCACTTTATCAATTTTAGAGACCAGTTTAATGAACCATTACAATTTCATGAACTAAATTGATAATATACTCAATTAAAAAAACTAGCATGTTTTACCTCTTTTTATCTAACAAAAAAATTCTACATTTTTTTGGAATCATGGCAAACACTTATCACCTACGAAAAAAATACACAATTAATGTTTATTTATTATGAAATCCGGCCCTTATATAATAAATTAAGTACAATTACTAAAACTGCTAAATTAAATAAAACAAATAAATAAAATGTGTACATTGTGCTACTGCGGAAAATATGCAAATACTGTAACAGTGTGTCAGAATTAATTAATTATCAATTGATTAAATGAAATACCAAGCCAAATGATACATTCCATTATAAGCGATCTTTCTATTTTCTATAACTATTTGGTACATAAAATTTTATAATTACAAAAATATACTGCGAAAAATATTTCGTCCCGAAAGATGTGTTCTCTTTTATAAAATTAGTTCAAAAATTAATTAAAAATTAAAAAATTAGTTGAAAGATGAAAGTTAAAATTAAAAACTAACTTATTAAGTTTTATAAGGGTTCGATAAAAGTAACCGTTGAAATAGATAAAAAGTATAAAATGATTAAAAAATAATAAAATCATAATTTCTTTAAAAATGAAGATTAAGAAATTTGATAAATATATTACGAATAAAAAAAATTTAGAACTATAAGTTAGTGTTTTAAAAAATGTTATTTCAAGCAATGTTTCAAAAAATGTTAAAAATTATTATAAAAAATTTGTTTACCAAATAGTCACATGAATTTTTCACCTAATAAAAAATTTAAAAACTAGTTGAAATATCTTGTCGAAGATACTCTTAATGTGTGATTGTATCTTCAACAAGTTTGTCTATGAAGAAGATGATGTCTGGGAAAAAATATACATGTAAAATCATTCCTTAACTATATCTATAAGTAGGGATGTTCGTGGTGTGATTTGTTGGGATTTTGACTTAACATTAGTTCGAATTAAATAAGAAAATTAAGTATAGTACAGTTTGATTTGGTT
The DNA here is from genome assembly GCA_007407185.1 of Glycine tomentella. Lineage (NCBI taxonomy): Eukaryota > Viridiplantae > Streptophyta > Magnoliopsida > Fabales > Fabaceae > Glycine > Glycine tomentella. The sequence continues at coordinate 856,958 of PYAF01004732.1, read as the reverse complement.
TAGATTATTTATGAAATCTGAATCAAACCAAACCAATCTTTTACAGTTCGATTCGTTTCATTTTAGTGATTTGAAAATTCTACTAATAATATTTAAAAAATGCTTAAAAAGTTCCTTATAATTGGACAAAATTTGAATAATAATTGGTCCAAGTTGCAATGACTAAACTTAAAAAAATAGTAAAACAACATGATGAAAACCAGTGTTATTAAAATCGGCTCGATGATTGACCCAGTCGAGGTAGTGGGTCAGTGATTCAATTGGTGGGTCAGTAATTGACCCGGTTTGGCCTGGTATATATTAAAATTTAAATTTATATATGTATCTATTATATATAAGTATATAATTAACATTATTTAAGTAAGAAAAACTCATTTGTACTCCAAAATTCAAAATAACAATTGACAATAATATAAAATTTTAAATAAAAAAGATTAAAAAAAACAAATCGGACCGGACCGGCCGGGTTTGGCTGGATTTGACCGGGTCGATTGCATAAACAGTCTAACTACAAAATCGGACCGATTAACCTACCGGGTCTCAGTCCGATCGATCCGACCGATCGGGTCGGACCGGGTTTTATAACTATGATGAAAACGCAAAGAGGCCCACGTTGGAGAGAGCGCCGCTTCAAACATATAGAGGGTGACAGGGAGAGCGATTTTAGGCTTTTAGTTTTAGGGTTCCAATGTTCCACAAGAGAGGAGAGAGTGAGAGACTAAATGTTAACTGTTAAGCATTTTAGTCTTAATGTATGATTTTATGTAAGTGTTGTCGACCTATCTTTCCACATAAGCTTAAATTACATCATTGTATAAACATGAATCTTATATAATTAAACTAATAAGTGTAATTCATTTGGATTTTTACTTGTGAAACAAAAATTAAACCGAATCACACAATTTGAGAAAAGCAAAAATCAAACCAAACCAATATCTTTTCAATTTTTCTGTAGTTTATAGCTTTTTGGATTGATTTTTGATTTTATGCTGAATTTGATTGGATTCTAAACATTCCTGACTATAAGCTCCTTGTCACTATGTCTTACGAAACCGCACCCAGACTTCCAGAAGCTAGCAAACACACGCAACCACCAAGAAAGCTTCAGGAAGCAAAGTGCCGAAGCCAACCAAAACCAAAGACAGTATATTGATAACCTTACTCCCTGTGAGTAAGCCATGACAGTATCATGTTTTTGTTAATGATTCTGTCGATTGAACAATACAAAAAAATTATATGTTGCCATGCATGTTATGAATACATGCAAGTCACCAAGTAATTGCCTATTTTATCTTATCTAACAATTCAATGGCAGTAACTAAAAATATGTTTTTCAATTATTTCAATCAATGTTAGTTTAGTCAAGGATCATATATATTTCGTATAATTGAATTTATAAATATTTTTTAGTATCATGTAATGAAATATATTAACTAAAGTTAATTTAAAATGGATAAAATAATAGGAAAAAAATAAATATATTATATTAGTATTTATAAATTCAAATAATATTTAAATTTATAAATAAAATGTATATTAAAATTAATATATATTAAAACTTAGACATATAATTAATGCATATAAATTTTTAATTAAAATAAAATAAATAAATTTTAAAATAACCATAAATAATACTAATATAGAGTATAATAAAAAATAATACTTATAGAAAAAGAAGAAATTTAACATTAAAATATTTAAAAGTAATTAACTTGGAAATTATAGAAAGTACAAAAAATACCCTAATAAGATAAAATTAACGTCTTAAGAAGAAAGTTAAGGTAACAAGATTATTGCACTCATAAGAATAGTTATTCTTCTTTAATATATAATAAAATATTTTTCATATACTGAACCAAGATTTTTTATTTAATTAAATTTTTAAAAATAAAACAAAAAAGATATAAATATATTATCATTATTAAATAAGACTGAAATCAGAGTTTTTTTTAAGAAAAATTGTTTTATTATTAATAATTAGGATGTTATTTTATTTTGCATGATTAAATTTGTATATTAAAGGACTTTTTTGAAAAAATTTCTAAAATTAAAGTATGAATAAAATTTTGACACATCATATACTAAAAAAATTCCTAAATAAACATACTCACATACTTGGTTAATAAAAAAAATTAGTATCTATTAATTTGGTATTTTGTATTCAACTTGAAATTTAAAATTCAAATTTTTATTAGATTATGTTTAAACAATGGTACTGCCTTGAATATGATTGTTTATAATAAAAGATATTGGTTGATCTATGAAAAAAAATTGTATATAAGATAAATAAAAAATATATATGTAACATTATAAATTTAGGGAAATCATGTAATTTCTTAATAAAACTGGATCATAAAAGTATTCAAATTTGATATATAAAAGTTGATGTTGAAATATTTTCTAATTAAAATATTTAATTTCCGAAAATTCTTCTAACAAACACATTATTTCTATGAGCTATCGTGCTCATCAGAAAAAAAAAGTGATCACTTCACATAGAATAAGTATTTATGTTTTATAGCTTTTCATATATAATAGTGACATTAACAATAAATCAGTTATGTACTTATATAGAAAGCACATGAATTGCCCATAAGAAGTTGACCTTCAAGTCTCAAGTATATATGGTTAATTTCTTTCTCATTTTATCACACGGTCCAATCCCTGCTTTATTTTCCTAATAATAATGGAACAGATCGGTGTTTGGGATTTACAAATATTAACTGAAAGGACCAGTTGAAGAAAACTTGCAAATATTTACTTTGCTAACCTAAATCAGCTATAAAACGGATGAAAACAAAAATTCTTGACGTCAATTTTACCTGTTGAGGAATCCAAAGAATTTTATGTACAATATATAGGAAACGTTTAAAGTGAAATTAAAATAATACAAAAATAAACAGTGTCACACTCAATCATAGTTGTAAAAATTATATTGACTTAGTCAATTGAAGTGAGAAGTGGGTGGTCGGGTTGGATAATTAGTGTTTTTTGGTATGAATATCTAAGTCATTTTTTAGGTTTAATTACGTCAAATTTAACTTAAGAAACTAGTTAAGGAATGTTTTTAGACGATGAGGAGTTGGTACTCCAGTATAAAATAAAATAAAAATGTTTTCAAACTTAACAATCACTTATAAAAGTTTACATTTATGTTTAAAATTTTAAAAAAAGTGAAAATTTAAATTTATTATTCCTAAATGTTAGAATTTTTTTTTATTTCATTCAAACTATCCTTTGAAATAATTGAACAAGTTTAAAAAAATATATATCTTTGACTCTCCAATAATATCTTGAAATATTCTTATAAATTTTAATTTATTCAAACAATTATAAAATTAATCATAGGTCCTTTCCCACACACTCATCATTTGTTATCAACTTAATTACACTTATTTGATAACACTTATAATTTGGTTACATGATTTAGTCACTTTTAACGAAAATTCAGTCTAATAAATAATCAAAGATAAGATAAAGAAAATGGTTCAAAATCAATCATGCAAGACTAAATAAAAATTTAAAATCCATGAAAAATTATTTTTTTTACCAAAGAGAATTATTGTTTTTCCATTTAATCCATGATAAATTATTAATATTTAAAATACTTTCTATAATTTTTTATTCAACTCACACAACTTGATCATTTTGGTGTTCAATTCAATTCTCACATCTATTCCCTCGTTTCAAGTGTTAAGAAAATATTTCTTTACATGTTTTTTTTATATATTTAATTGTTATTTACAAATTTTTTATTAAATGATAAAGATATTTACTATTTTTTAGTAAATTCTACTGTCTTTTTTAGGAATCATATTACTATGCAAAACATTGACCAACGAATCAATAACTAATATTTATCAAGAAATTTAACTAGTCATCAATTTCTCATCTCAATCATATATTTTTTTAATTTATAATGTTTCAACTCTAATACTCTAATCTCAACCAGACCAATAATAAATATTGGTGAATTCTTTTTTTTAATTTAATAATCCTTACGTAAATTTTACCTAATTATAAATAATATATTATATAAAAAAAAAGTATGACAGACAACGCATTACGAATTTTACGATCATTCTTCCTCATTTAAATTCGATTACATCCTCCATTCAGGGATTTGTATTCAAATTAAAAATAATATGACAAAGGAAAATTGTATACTGTCTCCTGAATCATGATTATGTTTAATTTTTTTTTTTTTTCCTTTTACTCTGAGTTTATTTTCACGCAACCTAATCTTTTTCTTTTCTTCTGTTTTTTTGGCGGGGAAATGTGGAGGGAAACAACAGGCAAGAGAAAGCAATACATTGGGTGGGGTGGGTGGGTGAGACCGAGTGACCAAAATCTTCTTCTTGAGAAAACAACGAAACGCAAATGTCAGCGAGAGACACGCGTCAGTATGAGAAAAACAATACACACTCACTCTTAATGGTCCTCTTTCTCCTTTCGTCCTCTATATCTTAAATTTTAGTCCCTACTCTCTAAATGTTAGAGCCATTTTTTTATATAGATTATAATTTCAAATATTTAGGGTGGGATTTTTATGAAATTTAATTTCTGAAGTGTTAATATATTTTTTTACATTGATATCTAATTCGATTTTTGTAGATATAGTGTTAAAGATATGTCATATGACATGTTAGAAAGAATGTGTAATTTGGTAGAACTATCAAAACGAGTAATTTTTTATTTATTTGGGTTTCTTGTCATAGGTTAATTAAAAAGTGAATTAACTAAATCTTACTCTTTTCACAAAAAACAATCATTTTGCTCAACTTTTATTGAGCTATTTTTTTTTTTCCAAATTAGTCCAATCTCTAGTCGGTTGGAAAATTAGTATGTGTTTGGATTAAAGTGAGTTGAGCTTATCATATTTTTTAAAGCAAAAAATGATGCAAAAACCAAAAATCAGAGTAAGGTTAGTTTATCACCAATTCGAACACAATAAAAAATAGATAATACCTAAGTTTCACATATGCTAAGTGTTCCTGCCAAAGAAAAAGCGTGGTCGTATACTTTTCTCCTTTGGTTGTATCATTTGCTCTTGTTCCTCCTACTTCAATATCAATTATAACATTGCTCGAATGGAATACCTCTAAAGACACAAGTAAGTATTTCAGCAATAAATAAATCAGAATAATAAATGTAAATAAATAAGAATAATAAATGTAAATAAATAATGATTCTTCCTTCAAGAATCTCAACTTTATATATACAAATCTTTTTGGATCTTGAACCTTGAGTACCATGAGTAGATTAGATTTTTTCATGTAAATAATCCAAAAAATAAATAATTATCTAAATAATATAAAAAAATTATTTACACAAATGATACAAAGTCAAAAATCGATCTCTTTCAAATCGATTTCTCACCTACAATTTTTTTTCCACACATTATGAAATAGGTTTCTAGAGAACCGATTTCATAACTATTTTTCTTTCTAAATGACCTTATGAAATCGGTTTCTAACCGAACTGATTTCATAAGGTATAGTTTTTTAAAATACAGTTCAGAATGTGAACTATTTTTTAAGAAAAATATATATATTTAAATGCTCAATATAAATATAATTTAGTTAAATATTTATAAAAAATATAATTTCATATGATTTATATTCTATTTAAATTTAACTAAATATTTTTCTTGTTGTGATTTATAACTATCATATGGAAAAAAAAACATTAAATAAATATTTTAAATTTTCCTTGTTATGTTCATCATAATTTTATTAATTTTGTTACTTATTTAATATATATCACAAAAATACATATATTTTTAAGTGATCATATATTTTCGTACTTATTAATTTTAATTTGTTTTAGTTAGAAAATTGAATGAGCAAAAGAAAATAAAAAATATAGCAACAAGTTAAACTGAACTAAAATATTTATATTTGAAACAATAAAAACTAAAAAAAAATAATGTACCTCATTGTTCGGAGGTTCCAAGCTATGCGTAGGTAAGAGGGATATTGTACGCAGTCTTATCTTTGCATATGCAAAGAAGTTGTTTCCGGATTCGAACCATGACCAACAAGTCACCAAGACACAACTTTACAGCTGTGTCAGGGCTCGCCCTCATTTATATTTGAAACAATACAACAAAAATGTTAAAATACAAAGAATATGACATAAATTCAATGTTGTTGGCTTGAACGTACAAGGTGAGGGCAATTTTTCGTTGAATGACTAGGATGCGACACATGAGACTTCGCTTTGGTTGACCTGATTCTCAGATATCCATTTCAGTGGGGATACAAGAGGAGACAAAATGACCCTTAGAATTTCTTTTCTTGTCTGGGTCGAGACAAATCATTGGCTCGTGACACAGTGGCCAATACGCTTTGTTGTACAATTCTCCAAACAATCCTCTATATACGTTGGAGACATTTTTTAACGTATACACAAGATGTATGTAGTTCCTATATTCATGATGAACATGCTTACAAAAAGCAACAACATGAGAACAAGGCACATGCAATTTCTAGAATTTACCACAGTCACACCACCTTTCATCCAACCTGAACGTGAAATCTCCAGTGGTCTGAACCTCTCTATCGAGTTTATTGTTTCCTGGATCAAAAATCGTGTGTTGTGTCAATCGAACTCAAGAACAATGTGAGTGTTTGCCTTTCTAAAAAATAACAACATGAGAACAAGACACATACAATTTCTGGAATTTTCCACAGTCACACCACCTTTCATACAGCCTAACCGTGAAATCTCCAACGGGTCGAACCTCTCTCGAGTTTATTGTCTCCTAGATCAAAAACTGTGTGTTGGGTCAATCGAACTCAAGAACAGTGTGAGCATTTTCCTTTCTCTATGTGTCTTCGATGACCTTGTTTAGTACTTGCGTATAAACTTGGTCAGATGCAAGCATTGCTGCAGCTTTTCTCCCTTTTTTGTTGAATAATGCATTACACCTTAGATATGTTGATTTTACTAGCACACCTATTGGCAGATTTCTTGAGTACTGAATTAATCGACTCTGGAAGATTGATGGTCATGTGTCCCCATTGTCGGCCACCATCCCATGTGAGAGTCCATTTTTCTCGCGGAATCTCGCTGAGCCAATTAATTGCTCAATCAACATTTGGTTCCTCCCTCAAAATGTTGTAGTAGTGATTGAATGTAAGCTCTGTCCGTGGATATACTGAGCAGTTATAAACATATAATTTCAATATTGTAAATAATACAAAATGAAGTGATATTTAATATGAAGAGAAAGAAGTTTGACACTCACCTATATTGATAATTAGTTTTTTATGACATTGTTCTTGTACCTCCTTATGTAATTATATTCAATGTGTAGAATGCAGAAAAAATGCACAGAATTCTTTGTCGTTCACCCACAAACATGTCTTGAGTAGGCACTTTTTATTGACTTGTGTCTGTCTGAAACCAAACACAGACCATATTATGGGGTGACATGCCTTTTTAAATTTTGGAAAGAAGAAGAGTCATGCTCCTACTGATTCACTCTCGACAATAGAAAAGACTATTATTAGAAGGATTTTATTGTTGTCATCTTGTGCAACTGTCACAAGGAGGGTCCCCTTGTACTTACCATACAACCATGCTCCATCAACCTGAACCGCGAGCTTGAAATATTGGAACACATTGATACACGGTCTGAAACTCCAAAAAAGACGATGGAACATGACGAAACCCTCTACTGCTTGACCTCCTTGTGGTGACATTGGCAATGTTTCCTTCTCCAGTACCATACCAGGAAGAAATTGATGCATTGCTTGCAACAATATCGATAAATCATGGTAGATGTTTTCAATAACCTTTTGCTTTATCAACCATGCTTTGCGATATATGGTGGTGTATCCTTTAGTGCTTTTGATGTGTGTTATCAAGGTTGGCACTGAAGTTGGTGGATCATTTCAGTCAAGTTATGAATGCTTTTACTAATGAACAAATATAACAACTTTGCATGATCTTGTGAGATTGACAGATTTGAACATGTATGGGGTTCATGGAGCTTTCTTATTTCCCGTTGCTTACTTGCAAGGATGTATGATGCTCTGCAACTCCACGCACAACTATCGTCATCACAAATGACAATTAGCTTTGTTGGGTTCGATAGTTGTATCTTATAGTTAGCTCATTTGTTCACATGATACTGTTGCAAAGCATATGCTACTTTTAGTTTTGTAAGGAAACACATCCCTTCAAAGAGAGTCCCCACCAGATGTTGGACTTATTCGCAATTCAAGCTATGGCCATATTCAGAATCTTGAAAATTGGTTTCTTCAAAATTTTGCATGTGCGATGGTATGTAGTATGGTTGTATGGTTGTGATTGGCAAAACAGGCTCCGCTTCTTCCACATTCTCTTTCTTTTGGGGTTGATTGTGTAGAACTTCGTCTTTGTCCTCACTAAAAGGATCGAGTTCTTCGTTAGGTAAGTCAGGCTCTGTTGTAAACTCAAGCTCGTTTGGTCAGGTTGATGAGGTAGGCTTTACTACAGGGGTACTCAAATATGGGTGAGTTTGATCCTCAGTAGCATCAAATGCTTGTGAGTATAAAAAAAAATTAGTGAAAAATGGTGCAGAAAGAAGTTGAGTAAAAGAATATGTGTTTGGTTCAAATAAGTTTTGTTGTGGTTGGGTTAAATTAAAAGTGTCTTGGGTTGCATTGAATGTGTGTGAATAATGGGAATGAGGATAATATTGTAGTTGATGGGGTACTAGTTGAGGGTTTAGGGTGAGACGTTTATTCCGCTCGATGTATACATACAATTCATAGCATTGAAGAATCTCACTTTGGCAAAAAATAGAAAACATACCTTTGATGTCTTCGTCGTCAACAAGTTGGACTGTTATAAATTTCAGCATTCCACGTCGCACTACTTGTGGGTATGGGAATCAAATATCGCATACTTGGTCCAGTGGTTGAAGAAAGAGCCTTTCGTGGATTTTTCTTTTCAAAGCTTCAAGTGTGAGTCCTCACTTTGTTTGAAAGAACAATGGGTGGAGGCATTGAAATGTATCCCTTTGTTTTGATTATTTGACCATAGTAGTGCATTAACCATTTGACATATGAGAAAAACATGTTGTGTAATAGAGAAAGAACAAAGAAAGAAATGTAATAGAGGATTTGTGTTTGCAAAGTTGGAAGAAAGTAATAGAGCAATGAAGTGTTGTGTGGATGTGTTAAACGAAGGTAAATATGAGTACTATATATAGGGGTAAGGGTTATGACTTAGGGTCAAGGTTAGGGTTTGGAGCATTGGATTTCCTGACGTGAATAAATGAGGGTCTGAAGCATTGGATTTCCTGACATGAATAAATGAAGATTTGAAGCATTGGACCTATGAGTGAGAGAAAAAGAAGAAAAAAAGTAAGACTAGAGAAAAACAATTATGTCTCCTCTTAAGTGTATGGTCCGGGTAAGGGTTAAGGGTTTACGACCTAGAGTTAGGGTTAGGGTTTTGAGCATTGGATTCCCTGACGTGAATACATGAGGGTCTCAAGCATTGGATTTCCTGAAGTGAATAAATGAGGATCTGAAGCATTGGACCCATGAGTGAGAGAAAAAGAAGAAAATAAGTAAGATTAGATAAAAAAAAAAAAAGTTTTGTCTCCTTTTAAGTGTATGGTTCGGGGTAAGGGTTAAGGGTTTATGACCTATGGTTAGGGTTAGGGTTTTGAGCATTGAATTCCCTGACTTGAATAAATGAGGGTCTCAAGCATTGGATTATGTATAAATGAAGATATGAAGCATTGGACCCGTGAGTGATAGAAAAAGAAGAAAAAGTAGAAAAGAAATAAGATAAGAGAAAATAAGTTTTGTCTCCTTTTAAGTGTATGGTCCAGGGTAAAGGTTAAGAGTTTACGACCTAGGGTTAGGGTTTGGAGCATAAGATTCCCTAACGTGAATAAAGGAGGATCTAAATCATTGGACCTGTGAGTGATAGAAAAAGAAGAAAATAAATTTTGTCTCCTCTTAAGTGTAGGATCTGGGCTATGGGTAAATGTGACTTTTAGTGGCCATGGATCAATTAATATACTAGGGTTAGGGTTTATGCGATAAACATAAGGACCGAGATTGACAATTAGGGCAAAAACAAGAAAAAATTACTAAGACTTGAAGATTTCAATCCGTGAGGGAAACTTTTGGCACTCAGATTGTTATTGGTATCAACTATTTTGGTTAAAATAATATTACATTCTCAGAGTTTTCATGTCAATAAAGTCATTAAGACAACTTTTGGGTCTCGATTCGGCCCTCAAACATATTAACGAAATGGCAAAAAACAAAAACAAAAATTACTAAGACTTGAAGATTTCAATCGATACTTCAAACTTTTTGCATTAAAACACACATCACAAGAACTCAAAAATACGACAATGAAAAACACACATAACGACTACAAATCATTAAACAATAAAATAGAAATAAAATAAATTGGGGGGTTTTCCTTCAAAACTTGATTCAAGGTTCATTGCTTTATCGAGATATTCATCCAAACCCTCCAAATTGAAAGAGCTGACAACCATTGGTGGTGGATGTGCACATATTTGTGTTGGTGTGTCTGCAGTGGTAATATATAACTTCATGCATGTGAGCTTGGAGATTTCAACAAACATGGAAAAACATAGTCATTACGTCCTCATCATTGTGCAACATGCATGCCCTGTACTGGCCACAATCACTAACTAATGATACAGGTAATTGAAAATGTATATCCTTAACCATTTTACCATTTGGTAGACTAGTCATGTTCTTAATAGCTTGCTTCAAGATATCAAATGACATTTTGTTGTCAAGTTGAACGATCTTTGGTGAACCACTTACAAATGTTGAACCATGTTTAGTTGTTATGATGACTCCATCATAATACACAATCACATTGATTGATGATGAAGTCATGGTTTGGGATTTAAGGTTTCTGAATGAGGTGATGGATCAAACTACCTCAATGTAGACCATAGTTATAATGTTTAATGACTTGTTAAAATACTTCAAAAAGAACGGCCAAGATCCCATCGACAAAATGAATGGCCAAGATATCATCGATTGGAGCAACACACGTTGAACGACTAAGATCTCACTGACAAAATGAACGATCTAGATATCACTGATAGGAGCAATGCATGTTCAAGGATCACGATCCCACCGACAAAATGAACAACCTAGATATCACTGATTGGAGTAACACATGTCCAACAACCAAGCTCCCACCGAATGAACTGTGTTACTGTTATATTTTTTCTATAAATACAATGCATGTATTTTCATCATATACACTAACTCATATACTCACTTTTTGTCGTTCTCATATCTCTCTTTAACTTCTTCTTGACATTAGTACTAGAGCCTAAACCATGGAATCTAGAACTGCTCTTATTCTTTAAAAATAACACCTTCATAGATATGGAGAAGTATGTAATACATTTTGTTTAACTGAATGCTAATTATGTTATGATTCTCAAATAATGATGTTATTTTTATTTATTTATGTAGGTAACAGACGATGTAATCTAGTCATATGCTCAAGCAATGCCCTCTCCAAATCCTAGGATTAAACATTTGTTGGTTCAAGCTGGGTTTTCAGATGTTGCAAAGCCCAAGCAAGTTAAAATCGATGACGCTTTAGTGACTACTTTGGTTGAAAGGTGGAGACCTGAGTCACACATGTTTCATCTTCCTGTTGGAGAATGCACAATCACCTTGAAAGATGTTGCTCTTCAACTAGGTTTATGCATTGATGGTAGACCAGTGACATATTATGATTGGGAACAAATGTGCACAAAATATATAAGTGTTGTTTCCCCAGAATGCATTGGTGGGATCAACACTTAACTAAAATGGTTAAAAGAACACATGTTGACTCTCCTAGCAGAACCCACACCATAACAACTAGTAGTCCATTGTAGGACATACATTTTAGGATTGATTGGTGGGGTGTTGATGCCAGACAAGTCAAGGAACAAAATTCACCTGATGTATTTACCCCTGTTAGCAGATCTTGATCGGGTTGGCCGATATAGTTGGGGTTTGGCATGTTTAGCACATTTGTACAGAGAAATGTGTAGACTATTTATCCCACATCCAAAAAATGGGAGGATGTACAGTGTTGTTACAGTCTTGGGCATGGTATCGCATGTCGTTCATTCAACCAAGGGTCGAGCGCCTTTCATCACACCCACTTGCAAATAGGTAAACAAAAAATTCTCACTCAAACAAAGTTCATTCTTGGTATTTTATTTGACACTGGTATATCACATTTCACTAGTTGGAGCGGCAGAGACCTACGATTTTCTGGAACCCACGCGGTGATGTGATAAGCTATAAGTCAAGATTCGCAACATGTGTAACGAGGAGGTTGAACCCTTCGTTTTTTGTTTTATTTATTCAAACATCAATTACATTGTTTTTAAAATTACTAACACAAATTATTATTTTTAGTTTTATTGGATGTCTTACAGAGGTTTTGAGTCATTTCGGCCAGAAAGCTGGCATACAAGGATTCCAAAATATAGAGTACTTGTGTAGCTTTAATATGTTTTCCAGTGGTTGTATGACATCAAATTGATAGGGTCATGCTCCAATTTGGAGTTTGCAAGACATACCAAATCCATTGCATAACCTTGAACAAAGTCCATCATACTGACATGAGAGGACTTAATGACACAAATTGAGCAAGGGAACATCAAAGATAGATTGCAATTTGGAAGGAAAGACGTAAACATGTGTTAATCGGCCAATCAATTCTAGGAAAGATAAAACATATGAGTCACTACATGAATTGGTACCGAGCAAATTCAAAATTTTGTCTAACACGATTTACAACTTATCCAAACGTTGTTGCCACATCTGGTTCAGCTCCAGACATGGAAACTAAACAACATCCTCCACATTAAAGTCCACTAGTCATTGCCAGCATGCATGATGAAGGACTACAACCACCTACTCAACCATATGAATTCACGCTACAACCTCATCATCATCAAGAAGATTATAGGTACAATTCACAGTTCTTCAGTGCTAGCAGAGAAGACTTTATGAACAATCTCGTGGGTACAGATCTTTGAACACTAGAGTCTTCTTATGCATACATGCAAAGTATGCTCATACTTTCGTTTGCATCCTTTCACCAAAGTATTGTTGGCAATTCTTCCACTAACGACTTTGTTACGAAAGAACAACTTGTTGTTCATGATGAACAACTTGAATCACAAGAACATGGACGAGTACATCAATAGTTGGCAAGAAACAGGTAACCTCCCAGATGTAGGACTGGTGAACAAAGACGACTTAAATGCTTGCCCTTGTTAATTATGTCCTGTTATGTTGATTGACAATTTTCCCTTGTTGATGGAATGAGCACTAAAAAATGCATTAATTGTCTAAGTACTATATTTTTTTATATGAATTGACCGAACATTCATTTCTTTTAGACGATTGGACCCCATGTTGTTTTTCACCATATGATTTGACCTCACGTTGCCTTTTTGAGACAATTTATCTAATCCCCCTACTGCTATATATATATATATATATAGCAATAGGGAGATTAGATACAACTCAAAACCTTTGTTTGATATTCATCTTATCTCATTATCTTCAAACCATTTATTTTTTTCACAAAGTCTCATTCATCATGGACAATAATCATGGGAGTTTCTCAATATTGATGACTCAGATCTCTCATCCCTTGTCAGCCCTTCTAATCAAAATTTGTCATCCTCTAGTTCAACAACACTTATTCCTAGTCCCTCAAGGGTCATACAAGCTGTCATAATGAATAAAAAATCTAGGGTGTCACTCCTAACTCAAGAATTCATAATGTATGTCCACCAAGTAACCCAACATGAATTTAACAGGAATCCATGGTTATATGCTTTAAATTTTGTTTGATCACAAGGTCAGCTATCGTAAAACAATTATTGTATTTGATACACCTAAAAATTCAGTTGATTGTTGAATTTGTAAATTTGTAGGATTGGTAAATGATGATGACACACCTCACGGGACACCATTAGGGTCCATTGATTATACTTTTGATCATGTACCTTTAGCGGTCGTCATTGTCAAAACTTGTACCCCAACAGTTTTGGCGACATGAGAGTTACGCTCAAGATAGTCAAGTTTAATTTGGTCTCTAACGATTACATTGCTATTTTTCAGATATTCATTCATGAGAGTTTTAATTTCAGGATCCTATAGGGACTATTGATGCCACTTTGTGACAGAAAATCATAAAAGATAAAGATTTTAGCCAATATATGATTGACATTCACGTTGGTTCTGTCTTATTTCTGCGAGAGGTAAGTTTCTTACTCTTGTTGTTAATTTCTTACTTTGTGTCGTATAGACTTTATTTTTTATTGAACTGAATGATATACTCTATAGGCGGTTGTGTTTTGTCCCTTTCCTCCTCAATCCAAATGTTATTTGAATATTACACTGCACAATATTGTCAAGGTAATATTTTTGCATTTTAGGTTATCAATAATTTTGTTATTCACAAATTTGCATTGTATGTCCATATGTATTTAATATTTGACACATGTGTTTTCGAAGAATAATTGACCTCTTGTCAAAAAGTATGTATTTGGTACATGCAATATGTCATGAAGTGGGTTTTAGCAATGTCTTTATTGTTTATGTTTGTTTTTTATGGTACTGATTATGTATGTTTTAGGAATTTTATGTGTAATCTTCTTTTTAAGTGTAATCTTGTTTTATTTTATGGATTATCATTTAAGTTCAATTGTAATTTCTTTTTAATAATAATAGTAGTAATTCCAATTTACATTTAAGTTTTACTATTTAATATGATATATTAACTAATAATTAGTTAATTATATTATAAAAGGATATTACTAAGGATTTGGGAAAATAAATATTGAGAGAAATGACATTTCAGTAAAATTGTTTGATTTTATTTAAGAAGTAAGTATTTTTTTTACATACTATTTTAGATTAATTCATATTGAAGTACCCGTAATTTTACATCAATCATCAATTCAAACTATTAAAATTAAACATGTTTTATTTATTTAATTTGTTTAGGTAAAATAATTAGATCACTTAAATATATGTATTTTTATAAATATTTAATTAAATTATATTTATATTGAATATTTAA
>PYAF01004732.1:812760-841741 GCA_007407185.1 Glycine tomentella | reverse complement strand
ATGTAAATAAATTTTAGATTATATTATTTGAATAATTTTTTTTTTGTATTCTTTGTAAAAAAATATCGAGTAAATTACCATCTAAATATTCTGACTCTAATCATGATTAAGAGATCTACCCTTTTGATGCCTTTAATTAAGGTCTTTTTGTCTTATAAAGGACCAAATAGATATTCTAATTAAGTAACATAGTAGGACGAAGTTAGTATATCATTTGTTGGATGATTAGATTTTTAAAAATCTTATAACAATGATAATATTTTATCATAATTCAACTTATATTTGTCATAGTGTAATAATCTAAAGAGACGAGAGAAAGAGAAAAGTAGAAAACACATTTTTTTATCTTAATTTAAATCATTAGGTTCAGTCTTTTTGAAAAAAAATTAAAGAGAATAAAATAATTATTTCATAAAATATAAATTTACAAGAATTCTTAGTCTACACTATAAACAAATATTCTTTTATCTCCATCTTCTCCGGGTAATATTTCAAGTATTATTTTTTCTTTTAAATCTAAAAATTAATTTAAGTTTTTTTTTTTCAATAACTCTCTTACTCAAACAAACTCAAAGATTTAGAAATTAAGAATCCTAAAACTATGTCCGTGTAAGCCCAGTTATAATAACTGATAGTTTATACACTCAAAATATTTACAACATTTATAAGAAATGTTCATAAAATTAGGAATGTTGAATTAGCTGCTCTCTATTAGACTATTATGGTTTGTAATAAAATTAGAAAATATAATTTTTTTTTATAAAAAAGTATACGTGTAATATAAATTATTTATTTAAGTTAAGTAGGGTGCTTTAATTTATATTATATATATATATATATATATATATGATATATGCGAGATGGAATATGTAGAGTATTATATTACCCATATTTATTCTAACAGAAAAATGCAGATAAATACATGTTTCCATCCTCAGCCCTAATAAACGCTAATAAACGAATAATTACATTTTCTGTTTGTAAATACTTTTATAAATACCCGTGGAGTTTTTGGTTCATTTTGTCATCCCTATTTCTAATCATGTTTTTTTTTCGTCAAAATTGTTCTTTCTTAGTTTAGTTTATTTTGAATATTGTAGTTAAGATATTTACTAAATCTTTTTTCCGCTAAAACGTTATCCTTTTTTGTTAGTTAAATATTTACTTAAATTATCTCCAATTTTGATATAAAATTATAAATAGAGATACTTGATTATAAAATGAGTTGACTTGATCCCGTTAATGAAATATTAGTCGAGTATCAAATAAAATATCTAAATATCTTCTATTTAAAAAAACTTAAATTCAAATTTACATATGTTTTTCATTATACTAATTTCATAAATAAAAAATAGTCAAATTCAAGTGAAACTTGATTTCCTAAAACTTTATCTTTTCTTGTTCATTAGATATTTACTTAAATTTTCTCCAATTTTGATATGACATGATTAATAGGATATTAGTTGAGTATCAAATAAAATCCTTAATTATCTCTTTTTTTTATAAAAAACTTAAATTTATATTTACGTATACTTTTCCTTATATTAATCTCATAAATCAGCATATCCTAAATCTAAATGAAATTAAGTTCAGTCACCTTAATATTGTAAATAAAAAATATAATTAAAAAATAAAACTTCACTAAAAAATAATCAGTTAGATTTATTGGTACAAATTAATCATTCACATCAATAACAAAATGCAGATTTTGTTGCGTCTGCATCATAAATTTTAACCATTGATCTCATTTTCTCTCTTTGTTAACATTATTATAGTAATTATTGTAATAATTAATCAATGATCTAGATTTTGCAGCATGGTGGCTGTAAACAATTTTGGCAGCAGAGGATCCAAACACCCATTTGACATAGTTTTTAAAAAATACTAATAAAATATTGAACAACATTATACTTTGTTATCTTTTTCAAGTAATTCTGATCAATCTTAGATTTCACATGATTTATACAAATATCTTAGGAAATCAAAGTTGTGTTTCATAGGAAAGTTTATTATGATAAATGGATGTTTTTAGTGTATTATACATCAAACAGAGTTCCTCAAAAATATATTCCGTGACTGCATAAAATCTGTCATTTGCGTATATTTTTGCAACACCTAAAAAGGAAAATCTTTAAATGAATCGAATCTTCTTTTTTTCTCGTGCACAATTACATACATCGATCATGTGTTTTTCTTTAATCAAATTACATTGAAGATTTTGTGCAAAGGAAAAGAAGAAAAAATGTTCGTGATTTCTGATAAATCAAGATGCAGAGCTACAAATCAATGCACCGTCCTTCAATTGTTGCACACTAAAACATCTAAAATTGAATGCTATTAACAATTTTCAGCAATTAATATCTCTCTCACTCTCTCTATCCGTATCCTTCAATCTTGCACACGAAAGTATATGAACTTCAATTTCATTAACCATTCAGCCTTCATTATCTCCCCTTGTTTCCATTTTGGGGCTTGATTTTTCACCAAATTCGTGATTTTTGTTTTCATTAATTAATTAAGATTAAATAACACCATCACATGTCTAATAGTAAAGCTCTCACACATGTGTATGCTGGACAGAGTTTAATGACCACGCAGGAAATTATCATCCAAATCCAATCACAATTTATCGTTAATATGATTTTGAAAATAATTATTATAAAAATTAATAAATTTATCATAATAAATTATAATTAAATGATGGTTAAATTTTGTTATCCTATTAGTATATAATCATTTTTCTCTATTATAAATCACATCAAAACTTTTTTTTTGCATATTTTTTTTTCTTAGCATACATTATAATCTTATAATATACATAAAATCAATAAATATATATTCCATCTATGCCCCCCTTGACCCCCTCTCTCTTATAAGAGAAATTATGACACAATCTAGTTTCATGATGTATTTATCATCTTTATCTTGTTTAATTTTTACATAACATATAATAAAGATTTTTAATTTAAAAGAAAAAAATTAATAAAATCTAGTTATATATTATGTAAAATATGGTAGACATCATGGTATCACATAGTACATGTCTAGTTAAGTTTCACTTTCTCAATTACTCAATTATCACGTTGAATTCATAAAAATGACGAAACTAATACTATCATATACCAAAAATACACTCGTAATAATTTGAAAAAATATTGACAGACATCCCTAACCAGTAAAGCACTCTCCCAACACCTAGTAATTAGTAATTTGACATAAAATATATTATTTTATTACTTAATATATTTAATAAAAGAAAAATAATAATAAATAGAAATGGTTTTGTTGGATATCCTAATGGTGTATGATACTGTGCAATGTACATGTATCATTGCTCTAATAATTTATTGTCTGAATCTTTTTTGATCATTTATAGTCTGCAACTATTTAATGTTTGCAATTTTGATCAATTTCCACAAGTAATGTATAACTTATTTTCTATGTAATATAACTAATTATTTATGATGCACTATATATAAGAAAAAAATATAACTTAGAATTTTATAGAAAATAATTTATTGTATTACATAAAAAAATTAGTCAAAACCATAAAAAGAGTGCATCATATAATGATTTATCCTTTAGTTGTTAGTGTGTGTTTGGTTTTAAGTTAAAGAATTGATTATAAATTCAGAATTAATATTATATAAGTTTTTATATATTTAATTACATTAAAAAAGATTTTATAATTGATTTTAAGTTTAAAATTGATTCTAACTTAAAATAAATTTAAGAGACTACAGTGTAAAATAAAAATTTTATATAAAATTTTACTCATAATTTAATTTTATAATAAAAAGTTTCAAATATAAATTATATCACTTTCAATTCAATTTGAATTAAAATGAATTTTAATTCCAAATCAATTTTCTACACTAAGCCATGGATGATATGCCATGCACTGTTCTTTAATCTCTATGACTTTGGCGCTCAAATCCTTCTAATTCCTCTGCCTCCTAACCCCACACCTACACGCGCGCACTCTCTCTCTCTCTACTTTTTACCCTAAAAAGAGGCGTTAGTTTCTTCATAAGCCCCTCTCTTGCAGCAGTCTTTTCGGCCAAACTTCGAAAGAGAGGGGATACATAGATAGTATAAGAGAGAGAGAGAGAGACAGTCTCACACAACGCATATATACTGAGAGAGAAACAAAAGACGACTTATTGGGGTCTATAGTGATTTTGTTCTTACTTATTAGATTCTCATTTGTTCTTTTCAATCATCATTTCATACAAGAGATCTCTCTTCTCCTCACTCCTTCTGTCTGAAAGACTCAATCTTTAATCTGAACGCTGCGTTTTTCATTCCGGGGTCCCCTTTTTTTTGTCCCAAAAATTAATAAAAATTGTTCATTTTTTATTTCATTGCACAAATGGCACCCAGTTTTGATAGTGTTTCGAGCCTTCTCTGTGTGGAAGACAACAGTATTTTTGACCAAAACGATTATGGTGGTTCGCTGGAGGTGTTGGAGGACGCGTGGCAGGATCCTAGATATCGTCGAAACCTTAGTCAAAGTGAGAACTTGGATATCCCAAATGGGTGGTTTCAGTTGCAGAGTGATGAGTGTTTGAGACTCATGGTTGGAAAGGAATGGGATCACTTGCCCAATGGTGATTATGTGAATAAGCTGAGGAGTGGGGATTTGGACTTTGAGGCCAGAAAAGAGGCCATTGATTGGATTCAAAAGGTGGGTTTTAAGAGCTTGTGTTTGATTTTGCATGCTCTTTGAGGATTCTTTTTTATGTTTTTGATTGTGGGCGGTGTAGTTGGGGATTGTTTTTCTTCTAATCTTAAAACGGGTTTTCTGAAAATCCTCACTTTTTGCTTTTGATGATCTTGTTTTGAAGAGTTTTATTTGGATTTGACTGCCTCCTTCTTTGTTTGTGGATGAATCCATTTGTGAATCTGAGATTCATGGATTGGATTGGATTGTCCTTTTGTTTCAAGTTTTTTGTTGGGTCGAATTCTTTTGTTAATGCATATTTTTAAAGCTAGATTATCATTTCATTTTTTTCATCAGTGTGAAGCCATTTGATCTTTGAAACAAGGATTATTTGATCATCGATCGCCATTTGCTATGGTCTAACTAATGAACAAATGTTCCTGTTTTATAGGTTCAAGAGCACTTTGGTTTTGGACCTGTCTGTGTATATCTATCCATAAACTACTTGGACCGCTTCCTTTCTGCATATGAATTACCAGTAAGTCAATTAATGTATTTCACTTCTCAAAAGTTTTTTTTATCTGATCTTGTCTTCTCAAATTGTTTTTTGATCTGATCTTTTCATTTGCAGAAGCATAGAACTTGGACAATGCAATTGTTGGCTGTTGGGTGCTTGTCTCTGGCAGCCAAAATGGAAGAGACTGATGCTCCTTTGTCTCTTGATTTGCAGGTAAAATATATTTCAATTTCATGATTAGTTGTATTGACATATTGATTGCATGTTTGGTTTAGATTATTTTGAAGATCCAATTGTTTTTTTTTTTCTGAGAGGTTAAATCCAGGAAGTTATTATTTTTCCAAACATGCACTAAGATAAATGTTATTTAATTTTACAATAGGTGGGTGAATCTAAGTATATATTTGAAGCCAAAACAATACAGAGAATGGAGCTTCTGGTGCTAAGCACATTGAGGTGGAGAATGCAGCCAATTACCCCATTTTCCTTCATTGACCATTTCCTTTACAAGATCAATGATGATCAAAGTCCAATTGGATCTTCAATTTTGCAATCCATCCAGCTTATACTGAGTACTGTAAGAGGTACCTATCTGTTTTCCTCCTCTATCTCTGCAGCAATAATAAATATTATAGAGATTATAATTTGAGGAGTGGGAATCCAATGCAATGCAGGAATTGACTTCTTAGAGTTCAGACCCTCAGAGATTGCAGCAGCTGTGGCAATATCTGTGGTGGGGGAGGGCCAAACAGTGCATACTGAGAAAGCAATTTCTGTTCTGATTCAGCTTGTGGAAAAGGTAAATATATATATGGTGGTGGTCCAACGACAAAAAAAAAGAAGTGAACATATATATATTATAAATGATGGTTTTCCCTTTTGAGCATGATCATTTTAAGTTGATTACTTGCAAGTTGTAACTTGTAACTCATCAAATGCAATTAATGGTTGGCACGGTTAAATTAATGTTTTGTATTGTCCTATTTGTTGTTTCTTTTTTGGCAGGAGAGGGTCTTGAAGTGTGTTAAATTGATCCAAGAGCTGGCATCAAATAGTGGTGGTGGTTCTGCCAAGGGTGATAGTGCTTCTGTTTCTGTTCCTAGCGTGCCCCAAAGCCCAATAGGGGTGTTGAACACTGAATGCTTCAGCTACAAAAGTGATGACACAAATGCTGCTTCATGTGCCAATACTTCACATAACAATAGTCCAGATGCTAAAAGGAGGAAGCTAAACAAAACCTTTGGAGAATAGCCATTGTGGCTTGTGATTTTCAATGTCATTCCTAGGATGCTTTTTCTTTAAAAAAAAAGATGTTGTGTGTTTTGAAGGTGCCACCTAAAGGGAATACCCAATGAAGGAAGCGGGAGTATAGATAGGGAAAATGAAAAAAAAAATAAAAAAAAATAAAATAAATAAACAAGCATAAAGGGTGCCAACAAGATAAAGGTGGATTGTGACTAGTGGGAGATTTTTAAGGAATGGAATCAACAAATTTCATGCTCCAAGCAGGAAGTGCCACTCAACACCAGCTGTTAAATATTTTATAGGTCTTTTTTAACAGCTACAAAAGAGGTAGTGAAAGAGGGGGGAATAAGAAGAAGGACTATTGTATTTGTATGTGTAAGTACATTTTGTCTTTTTACTTTTAAATGAGGGAGTAAAATAGAAACCCAAAAAGCAAAATAAGATGCAGAGCTATTCAGAAATATTTGCGGCATTTTTTTTTTTTTGACATGATCCTTATTTTATTGGTTACATTATTCAATAATCAGATTTCGGTTTCTGAAAAGTTCACAAAAGATAAACGATAGTATTTTTTTTTAGGTACGAAAATAAATACTATTGTTGTCCTGTCACCATACGGATCTTGCTTTTCCTACAGTATGCCCTGTCAGCAATTGAATTGGACACTTTGACCGAGTGACTGTTTAGACCATTGCTTGGTGGTTTGAGAAGTCCCTTTCCGCAAGCACCAAAAAGAAATGTACAAACCAATAAAGTTGTCTTGTCTTCCTAAATCTTATCACTGGACAAAACATAATTAGAAAAATTATGTAGTTATAATTTGGATTCATTAGGTAGCACATATAAAGAATAATAATAATTACTAAATTGTAACACCTAGTGGCTATTGGGTCGTATCACTATACTATATCATATAGCTTTGTTCAAGGCTTCAAGTGTTTTTGTATGGCTTCCAACATGTGAGGGGTTGAGCTTTGATGGCATTGGTATAATGAAGTGTTTAGGCTGTTAGTCTTAGGGAAAGGAGGCGTAGGAAGCACATAGGAGATAATTGAATTGTTGTATCTAGTTTCTAGCAATGTGTTATGAAAATTAATAAAATCTAGTTTAGAACTTAGCAAATAAATAATAATAATAATAAAAAGAATGATAAAAATAATAGCAACTGGAAGAGAAAATTGCTTAACTGTGCTAGTAGAATTACACTAGCTAGATAAGTTATCTCTGTTATACCTTCTTATACTATGTAGTATGTAGAATCTTTGAATTCTTGAAGGGGTGTGTGATGAACTAATGGTATTGATAAGAGCATCCGCATATTTATTTGTAGTAATTCTCATAATCATTGGGTGAACTAGAACATTGTTACACAAAATATAAACAAACGTGGTTAAGGCGGCAGACAAGCCCGTCTCTCGAATGTTGCGTTGCTTGGAAAACATTCTTGGTCTCTTACGCATGAACCTTACAAGTTATGGGTTCAAATTGTTAGAGACAAATACTTGTCAGGGGTTGATTTGATGCATGCTAAGTTGAGAAAAGGTAGCTCGTATTCTTAGAATTCAATATTTCAGGCTTAGGATATGCTTAAACCCGCGTTTCAATATAGCGTGGGTGAAAGTGAGATCTCCTTATTTTATGCTCACTGGCTGGATGAAGGGCCGATATGTGGGGAACTGGACTATATATGTGCACATTTGTGATACTCAGCTTTAGATAAAGGATGTTCTCGTTAATGGTTGTTGGAGATGGGGTGATATCTACTCTCTTATTCCCTTGGAAATCAAATGGAAGATGTTATGTATTGTTCTGGATGAGAATATTGAAGACATTCTCATTTGGGGGCCATCCAATTCGGGTACCTACACTGCTAAGTTCGCCTACAAATGGTTATTGCTGCAGCCCGTTTGTCAATCATTTAACTTTCACGGGAAGCGGGAACGAGATTTGGAAGCTTAATATACTTAACATTAACACCTTTAACATTAACACCTTTAACTCAAGTTAATTTAAATCGATGGTAAATGAACTCAATTATAGATATGAGGAGGTTGAAAAAAAAAAGTAAAACTAAAAAAGGGGGAAAGAAGGAGGGGGGAGATTGAGAAGAAAATGACTAAAATTGGATTTTCTGAAACATAGAGATAACAACGGGTATAACCTTCCACCAAATTTATAATTTTTCTCCATTCCATCCTAAGACACACCATCCGCCAATATATATTTCACTCCATTAAGTCTTATTTAACTATCATTCTCAAGATAAGTTTCGGTCAACCTCTATTTCTCATTGTATAGAATTCTTGGTAACAAACTTTTGTTCTTGTATCCGAGGATCGTCTCATTAGTTGTTCAAACCACCTTAATCTATACAAAACATACATTTTTTCATATGGCTTATCCTCTCCAATAGCCTTCCAACTAACTTATTCTGCTTTAAGCGGCATATTTTGTTTGTTTCCTCTTGTTGTAGGTGCGGATGTTTGTGTTTTGTACATTGATGTTTGCCAATAATTTGGTTCGACTTGTTTTCTGTCACTGAGTGTGACCAATCTCCTCCATTTTTTTTTTTCTCCCAACATGGTGGTGATAAGTACTTATTAATTATCTAATTATTTAACAAAAACCATCATAAATCTCAGAAGTTCTTTCAGGAGTCTATTAGTCACTTAAAGTGTTAAACTAATTCATGACATGGTCATATACTTGATTACTTGCTCCATCTTCCCTTTTTACATTCTACGCATTGGTCCACTACCAAGCATCTATGGTGAAGATAGCAAATTGATTACTAACCAAGTATATAGTAGTATATATAACATTGAGTCATTTTTGTTTATTTGATTTGGTTACGTATTCTTTATTTCTCGGCCAAGTATATAGTATAAAACTAAATGATTAGTATTATAATAAATTAATTACCAGCAAAGTATATATACACACACACTATAAAACTCAATTGTTGTATTTTTTGTGACCGATTATAGATTATTATTATTTTTAGCTTAGCTTAACTTGTTCATTTAATTTCTCTTAAAGAATGACATTGTACTATTGTTGTAAGTTGTAACATGTTAACAACTATCTTGTACTCAAGAAATAACTTGAGAAGGATTATCTCATTACTGTTTTTTTTTGTATATATTTTTCATATTTAGTTATAGAATAGTTTTAAAGCAAATTAGAGATCTTAATTTTTTTTCTATCTATTTTTGGAACTATTATCTTCATGGTTGAAGTACTGTGGTCGTCATTTGGAGGGGTTTTCATATTTAATTTCTAACTGGTGTATACAATTAATAGAAAGTAGAAACTTTTTTATCATTAAATTTTACGATGCATGGAAAGCTTGCTGAAATAAATTTGTTAGAGCGTCAGAAATATGAAGGATTGAACATGCTTCTTCTTTGTCTAGAGTTTATGTTTGAGACTGCCTTGAAAGTTCAGTTTAATCATCATTCATTTTTGTTTGTTCATCAGGGACTAAGTAGTAAGTAGGGTTACAATATTCTTGCTGGAAATTGAGTTGACTTTCGATTCCTATTGTGATTTTTTGGTACAATAGTGATTTTTTTTTTCTTTTAAAATCATTAGCAAGGTTTTAATGCTTCTTAGTCTATTCCTACAGATGATCATGCAATGGAACTAAGAGTTGGCTGCTGGAGCGATTTTCAGTTATTGTCTTGTCAAATTTGGTTCCACTTTGGAACCTCAACCAAGGAATGAAGATCTTTCAAGACCTTCATCCATGAAGTGAGGATCTTCTACTTCAAGACCAAGACATTGAAACTGGTAATATATATGCTAATCCGCAAGCCGATGCACAGGCTAATTAAAGGCTTTCTGGATGTTACAGAAAATGGCATTGCACTTGATGTTATGTTTATTTTTGCACCATGACATTCAGTGAATATACCTTTGGTATAATATACTTAGTGGAACTTTGTTTTACTGAAAGAATTAATGATAATTTTTTAATTGGTATTTTGATTTTGTTTGCCTCTGGCTTTTTTCTTATTTTGTGGAAATAAATAGGTTCTTATAAATTGCCATGTTTCATATTCAAGCTTTCTATTATGTTAGTTTCCATCTAGGTCCCTAGTGATTCCCTTTCGAATTGAACTGGTAGATTTTTTTTATTTTTATTTATTTTTTTTTAATAGTCTAGTACCTTTTATAGTATCAACTTCAATATTTAATTTATGTTATCTTTGATGAACTATGAAAATGGAGCATATTTTAGCTTAGTAACATACATATAATAGCAAAAAATTTTTTTTTTACTAATCTTGCTTGATCATCCCATGAATTATGTTACTAAGTTTGTGAATATGTACACATACTTGGATATGACTAACTATTCCGTTGGTTGTGTGGATACTGGATAGCATCTCAATTTTTGGACATTTGAATATTACACTTCTTTATTTGTATATTGCATCTCCCATTTGCATTTTGAAATATTCATTTTAAAATGTAAAATTAGATTTCAAAATGGGTTTTTCGGAATATAATGAAAGGTGCTGTATTTAATAGTGAAAGTGCATGAAAAAAATACCCAACTTTTGTTATGTGTTTTGGGCTGCGTATGTTTAAAGGGCTTGAAACACTAGGCTTATTTAAGATTTTAAAAGACAGTACTAATGGAAAATATTTAGCTGTTAATGTTACATGAACTAATTCGAAACTATTGATGTTAATGTTACTTGTAGAAATAATGTTACATGAACTAATTTGAATCTGGTTAATGTTAATGTTACTTATAGAAATGTTTGGCTGTTAATTTTCTTTCATGATGTTGCCTTAATAATAATAATAGTGTCTGGTTTTGTTCTTCATGGTCACGGGCTAGTGATTCTTTCTTCGCCTTGGCCCAACATGACCTATGTTTAGGGCCCACATGGTTACTGGTATATTGGTTGGGCCATTCAAAGGTTAATGGCCTGATGGCATTTTTCTTTTTAGGGCCTTATAGTCTGAAACTAGAGTTTCACTTAAACCTCAGAACTAAGAAGAGCACAGTTTCAACTTTCAATGACCTCAAATTTTTTTAAAAAAATTGATAATATATTAATTAATTTAACTTGATTTATAATCTTAACGTTTATAAAGAAAAAGTATTACTAAAATTTCTATTGTCAAGCAGATTAAAAATTAGTCTTGAACATTGTTTCTAAAAACGTTAATATTTTGCATAAAATACAGAAGAAACTTTTTTCAATTTGAATCAATAAAATATTTAACACTTTAATATTTGAATTCATTTATTTTAATTTAATTTTCTAAATTTATATTCCAGTTCTTTTGTTTTTCTGATTGTGATGATTTTTCATTATTACAAATGGTGACATTTTTCGTCAACTGTGATAGGTTTAATCAATTATGGAGATTTATGACTTCCACTAGCACTAAAAAAAAAAAAAAAGAAGAAGCTATTTTAGCACTCCAAAAATAGAAATTGGATATCTGAAAATGCAGCTGAACTGGGAAACCTAGCGTCGACGATTGGCATTTTTTATTATTAAACTTTTGTATTTTCGCAATCGATAAATGACAACAAATATTCATAAATATTTGCCAAATTAACAAGCATATTAAAAATGAATATTCATGCAGGACAGGATAAAGAAAAACTCTTATGAGTTGTGATTAAATATAACATAATTACTTTTTGAAAGAAACAACTAATTTTTCAAAAAAAAAATTCTTAAAAACATGTGTTGTTATGTTGATATTGAATTAAAGTCACATCAAATAAGTCAAGAAAGAAACACCATGTCACTCGCTCAGTTGAATTGTGGACTTGTGAGAAGAATAATGGTAAAAAAGAAAAACGATCATAATAATGGTAGTACCGTAATGCAGTACACTGCGAATCCCATAGGAAGGTGCTCCAGCCCAAAAAATTTAATAAAAAATAAAAAGAAAGAGGAGACCATAGTCATATTCATATATCATAAATTTTAGCATATGATATGATATGAGTTGACTAATATATGAGTGGGAAATGGGAAGAAGTGAAGGAATCTAAATTAATTTATACTAAGGGTTAAGATGATCCTCACTGCCCTCAATGTACGTTGGAGTTAGGTCTTGGTACTGCTATTTGCTATAAGACCATTTATGAGTATGTTTGAGTATAGGATTAGAAATATTTTTAAAAATATTTTTATTAAAAAAATATATTTATAATAAAAAAATTTAAAAATACTTCTAAATTATATTTAAAGAAACTCTATATCTATATATACACTTCTCACTCCTCAGATCAGAGTAGTACTTTCACTTCAATCTTCAATATTGCTTATGCTTCTGCACAAGTTGTTGACCCAACGCCACGCGCAATCAAATCTTCATCTTTCCAATTTACCACCTCCTCCCTTTCTTCTCATTTATATTTCACTCAACCACCACCTTTCTTTTTTCTCACCACACTACACAAACGCCCACTTTGTTCGTATATATTTAAAACTTTGTCTTAATCTGAAATTTGTTATAATCAAATATTTTTTTACTATGCTTATAGATTTATTTAGCCTTTAAATAAATTAATGAATATGTAATATTAAAATTATAATATTATTATTATTATGTTAGGTTTAATTTTTATAACTAACTAATATTTTTAATGAAACAGTTTTAAATTCAAGTTTAATGAGTTGAGCTATCTATCATTGAAATTTAATTTTTATATATTGCCGACAAATATTTTTAAACTTCTAACCAATTAAAAATTATTTTAAGTATAACGTTTAAAATAATAATAAACATATCATACATGGCATTATATAATTGAGAATTTATAATACATCAAAATTAATAAAACAAATAAAAGGCAAATTATTATTGTTTTTATTAGTTATGTGAAAAGTGAGGGAGAATTTCAAGAAATGATAATAATTCTAGGGCAACGTAGAAATAAAAGGCTAAACTTGGGTAACTAAAAAAAAAAAAAAGAGGAGAGAGAATAACCGCGAAACGTGCAAAAGAGCATAAGACTCCAAAGAGCAGAGGCCAGAAAGCACGCCACTGGCGGCTACACCTCCGCGATAGACGCTGCTAAATTGGGCCCACACCTCGCCACGCGTCACTCTCCCATTGGTCCCTCCACCGCATTACCGAAAAAGCCTACTCGCACCACACCCCAGTGACCGTACGACACCCTATATCCGAAAACGACAGAGACAGTTCGCGTGGCGTGGTTTGCGATTGCACACTTGCCTTGCGTTTGCATGGGATGTGTGTGAAGTAAGAGAGAGTTGGCTTCGGTTAGTAGCTATAGTTCCATTTTCTTTAAACTATTGATTAAGAAATTAAAATGAAAATTTTCCTAAAATATGTAAAATTATATTGTTTTTCATTTTTTTATAATTTTACAAAATATTTTTTATTTTAATTTTTATCAGTATTCTAAAAACATTAATTGATCAAATATATTTTTATACTAAAAGATTTAAATAAATTAAATCTCGAGAATTTATGAAAATTAAAATAAATTAAAAAAAAAACTTACCAAAACACTTATAAATTATTTACCAATAAAATTTCGCATCCAACATTAATCCAATTCACGTTTCTCTAATCTATAATTTTGATTCTTATCAAATTCATCAGTCTATTTTGGTTACGAATAGCCCCATACTATTTTAACTACGGTTTGACTCAATAACAAACATTAGGGTGATTTTGTGGATCCACGAGCCAGATTCATTACTACCATACTCAAGACATCTTTCTCGAAAGCTTATTACATGCACACCATACCAATAGGTCATAGCCAGAAATTAACAAGAAAAACCAGTACACCATCACACCGCCCACTCTTCTTTTTCCTTTTCAGTTCTCAGGTTTCACGCTCTCTCAGGCGTGCCTATCCCCCCCACATGACCCGTTGCGATCCAATTCAAACCTATTTCCACAACATATCCCCTTACATTAATCACACATTTGTGATAAACATTGGTTCGATTACTATGCAACAAAATAAAAGTTAAACTTACACCCCATGTGTATGGAAATTAAATTAAGCTTTGATAGTATAATACTACTAGAATTTGTTTAATTTAAGATTACATAAGACGGCGTGTTAATTATAAATGTTATATTATTTTTTTTTTCTGAATCCGCGTGTGCGACTTTTCTTACCCAAAGTCTGCTATCTCTCACTGTGCCGGAGATTTGGTGGTCGGGGCTTCTAAGATTTTCTTCCCATTTTTCAATTCGCTTTTTTAATCTCGCTTTCATTTTAATAATGTCGGGGTAAACACAACAGAATTATTATATTTGAATGCGTACGGTACCATACAAAAATTAATTATGTTCTCTAATAATAATCGTCAATTATTGTATAACTTTGTGTTTGTTTTTGTTCGTAAATTACTGTTTTGTCCTTTGTGAGCCTCTGACGCGTGGCTTGGTGGTTTCTCTTTCTTCTTGCTACGCGTGCCGCTTCTGCTACCTCGTGATTGGTTTAAGGGGAGAATGGGGCGGTTTAATTGGAGATTTTCTTCATTTCGAATAGGTTAAGTTAGTAGTACTAGTACTTGTCATGTTTTTTTTTTTTTGTTTTTTTTTTTTTATTTATCGGCAAACCAAAAAGGGATTTATATTATAAAAGAGGCACAAGCAGTGTGTAACCAACTAACCATGGAATCCATAATACTAACAGAAAATGGTTGTAAACAAAATTCGGTACAAATAAAACACTACTAGTATTAAGTTTCTCGTTGGCTCGTTGCATCTTCACAAGTTATAGGAAGTTGTGAAATATTTAATAAAAACTGCAGCATGTTTAAATCTCGTAATATACGTTACAAGTTTTTATATCATGGCAGAATCTGTTTCAAGATATAAATTTTTAAGTTTAAACAAGATGACTCAATAGTCATTATATATGTTGCTTAGTGCTAATGTTGAGATCGAACAATGTCTAATGTTCATGATATCGAACAAAACCTTAAGAGAAATTACATGTGTGATTTTTAAAATAATTTTATAAGAATTAACAAACTTAACATATCTAGTAGGTAGTTTGTGATTGATTGAAAGTGTAAAATTATTTTTATATTTTTGTATGTATAATCTTTTTCTCTTTTTAAAAAAACTAAAAAAAAAAAGAATAAGTTCATGTATATTTCAAAAGCAGTCAACTATTTTCATGGTGACAATTCTTTTCTTTTTTTGTTAGGCAAATCTAACGTATATTTATATAAATATGAAAGAAGAGTATCCACTAACAGAGTATAAGGAATACCCAGGTTGCTAGAGGCCAAAACAATATACATGTTAAAGCCCTATAAATAAGAGTAACATATTCATTGATGATAATTTTGTAATAAAATCTCAATACTAAACACATAAATAGAAGCTTTTTTTTTTTCTTCATATTTCATTCAATTATTTAATTTTTAGAATCAACATTAAGGCTTCTCGCTTCTTTTAATTAGTTAGGCAAAAAGCAAAAGGAAAAAAAGTCAATAAAAGAAAACTTTATAATTCAAAAAAAAAAATTCGTAGTTTTTTAAGTAAAAGATAGAAAGAAAAAGGAAAATTTAGTGACATCAAAACGAAATTATTTTCCCTACTCTGTAGGAAGAAAAAAATGAGAAAAACTTATACATCTTATGATTGTCTTTAACGTACTACTTCTTCATTTCACATTAAATGACAAAATAATAACAACCTTTAAAATAATTTTAGTAATTCTTCTATATAATAAGTTTTTTTCAAAATATATTTTTTACGAAAGAAAAACATTATGATACTTCATTTGTTAGTTCTCCAAGACTCCAACTATAAGGAAAAAAAAAAAAAAAGAAACTATCTAATATGCAGTTATGAACAACGCCTGTAGCATCAGCAAGAACCAGAGGCGCGCAATCGGTGAAGGACAATAATCAAGCAGTGTGATTCCATCTTTAGAAGAAGAACCCATCTTCGAAAGCCAATATGGTGACATGCATATTTGCTTCCATGTGAGAATGCTGAAAATGAAGCTCCCATTGCATACTCTTAATTGGACTACGTTGGAGCATGAGAATTAATTAATATTGAAAAGAACTATCGTTACGTTGAATGAGAAGCAAGGCTAGCTGGGAATCACATTCGCAAACCAAACAAACATATCTAGAGTGTGTTTGGGTGAGAAATTTCAACTATTTCAATTAAAATTCTTTCATTGTCAAAATTTTTTATTTGGATAAATATTTACTTTTCCAAATTTTTCCTCTATCCCAGTCATTGAACTTCAGAAACCCGTGAACCAACGGTAGATCCTACAAACCAGATCACTCTCACATCCTCCATATCTTAGCCTTGCCAATCGATGACAATGACGATCGTTTTGCCGTAGAGATAGTATGGCAAGACAGCGTCAAATAGATATGAGAAGTCATCATCGTTGCTTGATCGGAAACCAAGACAGCGTTGTCACAGCCATCATGACGATGTTGATTAGATATGAGAAATCACCACCATCGAATAAATATACAGTAGAATAGATATGAGCATATGGATTCTCTGTAAAAATTGCTAGAAATTTTAGAATTCCCGCGTTTTTAAAAAGAATTAAAATTCTAAGTTTATAATTAAAAACATATTTCATGTCAAAATTTTAAACTTCTTTTAAAGGAACATCCAAACATATCATTTAGGAGGAAAAAAATAAATATGCTGTATAATTACTTTTCTCATTTTAATTCTCTCATTCAAACTCACTCCTAATTCTTTTTAATTTCCCAAGCTATCTTCAACCCAGATAGCAAAGAGAATCGGACTCGTGAAAACCCAGGCTAGCTGCGCACATATATACTTTCTAGTACTAGTTAATTTGGTTGTCTTATTGGTTATTGCCTTATCTAGTTTGTGTGTGTTTGTAATATTTAGACTTCCACTTAGGATCTTTTAATTTTATGTGCATGTGTTTCAAATATTAAGGCTAAAATATAGTTTTAGTTTTTTTTCTTCCAGGATATAGTTTTAGGGTCTGTTTGGATGTTAGCTTCTTTAAAAGCACTTCTAGAAGAGAAAAATAAGGAGAAAAAAATGAAATGAGCTTTTTCATAAGTAAAATAAACTCTCCATTAGTTAATTTATAGACGTCATCCCATCTTTTAGAGAAACTATATTAGTGAGCTTCTACAAATCAGTTAAACTTATTTTTACTTATGGAGAAGCGCATTTCATCTTTTTGCTTATTTTCTTCTTCTAGAAGTGCTTCTAAAGAAGCTTATCCAAATAGGCCCTTAGTCTTTTATGTTTTATAATATATTTAATTTATTCTTTTATTTTCTTAAAAGTTTAATTAAGTTTTTTATATTTTTAAAATGAGTCAAAATAATTTTTTAAAAATAAGGATAATAATTTTTAATTTTGGGACACTATTTTGAATATTATTTTGACTGATTTGAGAAGTGAAACTTTTTTAATTGGATTCACATACATGAAAATTATATTGATATTTAAATAAAAAGGTGATAAGTATAATTAAATTATGTGAAAAATGAATCAAATGAACAACAAAAAATTAAAAAATCTCAAATTATATTATTTTCAATTACTTGTGAAACTCTTTTTTCACTCAATTTTTTATCATGTTTGACTTTTTTATTAAAAAATTAATTGAATTTCATAGTTTTCATGCTAGTAAATTTAATTATATAAGTTTTACATCCCAAATTAGTAAGAAAATGTTCAAAATTAGGTTACAAAATTGAAAATAAATGTTATTTCAAAAAGAGATCATTTTAACTCACATTAAAAACATGAAAAATTATATTAAAGTTTTTAAAAATATAAAGAACCAAATTAGATATAATCTAAAACACAAATAAATTAAAAGTATATTTAATCAAATATTAATTTAGACTTACACTTAGTGTCAAGAAATCCTCTATGCGTGGGGTGCGCTTGTATGGACTTGGTGTCAATGGATCTTGTTTGTATGTTCTTGAAATATTTAATTAGACTCATACTTCATGTCAAAGGATAATGTGTGCGTGTGTTAGTTAAACTGCCATATAATTATATATTTGTGCTATGAAATCCATAAAAATAAATTTTATAAGATATTTTTAATTTAAATATTCATTAAATTTGAATTTAAATGTATATTTTGTGATAAATTTAAATATTAAAATTATGAAAATTATACAGGTCATAATTATTAATTATTATAACTAATATAATTATACATGTTTATGAATTTAAAAATGAAAAAAAAAAATTACACCATGATAGGAAAAAAAAGAAGAGATGTTGCTTTGTACTCCAGTATTTACATGGGTTAATTTAATATATACTATATAAAATTATTTAATTAAGATTGTGTTTTTTTAGCATAATTATTTAAGATAGTTGAATAAACGTATATTGAATGCTTCTTGCCTTCTTCACTTGATTCTTCGTGTCGTGATGGAGGCTTGGTTAAGGATATTTGATTAGTATTTCAAATTACCTAACTCTAATCTAATCTGTAACTAATAATCTAATAGCATCGATCCCAAATCCCTAAGTCATCTCATTATTCTCATAGCTAGTTACTACCATATTGTCATCAAGTATTTTAGAGTGCTTAATAACCAGAAAGCACGGTTCTTTAGAAGGGACCCTACGCGAAATCTTCTCGGTTAGAGTTGAAGTTTATTCTTTGATTAATTGTCTCTTCTTTGTGCTAATATGATAATTACATTACCATCTCAGGTGGATAATTTTGACTTTGAAGCACAAGTTAAAAATGAAAAGTTAAACACCACTTTAAGAATGTAATGGAGAACTTAACTGTAGCTTTTGTAGAAATAGAGGGAGGGTAAGATTAATGATGCCATTAATTTTTAAGCTTTCAAGAATCCCACAAAAAAGTAGAGTAGTGTAGAAGCAGGCTCGTAGCTAGAGAGTTATTATTGGACTTGAGTCGATTGACAATGCATGCTCATATTATTGCGAAGAAATGGGCACACGGTGCAACTCACAAGTCATAACAAGTCTTTGGCTATTACTACCTGAAACATAATGTGTTCTCCACTACATTTTCGAAAGACATTGCCATAATAATAACCCTTCTATTAGTTCCACAATACATTATACACCCACCACACTGCACTTATATGTAGTATCCCACGTGTGACTGATAGGAAATTACTATTACATATTTTCCTTTTAATTTGGCTCAACGTTTAGAATCAAATCATTATTCATCTTACTAAAAAGAGTAAACACATGTCTCATGCACAGACAATCTGATATTTATTTACATGATATCCATATCTATGATTTTTTTCTTTCAAAAAACTTGTGAAAAGATCTATTTGATGTCATTTCAAAATCGTGTACAAACATACACACAAAGCGACCGATATAACTATTTGAATTTATTGGCACACTCGCGGGGAGATTTTCTGATTGGGCAGTGATCTTGTACTAGGTGTTGTTAGTTTTCTTTTTTGGCTATTCTTCTAGGTTTTAGGTATTCCTTTTACCTATAATTCATGTATTTCTGCCGATAAAAAAAAGTGATAACTATTTGAATTTGGAAGTTGGAGAAATAATATTTTATCATTTGAGAAATATAAATATTAAATGTAAGAAGTTATAACCATTAGAATTATCAATATTAAATTATGAAATATATCTGATTTTCTAATTTGTCATATGATCTTTTAACAATTTTAATTATAACTATTCATATGTGATTAATTACATGATCAAATTTTACTTGTACTATTTAAAATAAAACAGCACTCATATAATGCATTACTAGTATTTCAGTATTGCTAATGGGAAAATGATCAATAGGGGGTATTTTTTTAGTTAATTATTATTTGGGATCGATTTTGAATTATTATCGAAAAAGCGATAAGTTGTAACATTTGTTATGACACTTATGAATTGAAAATCGTAACAGATATTATGATTTCTAATTTTTTAACTGAAATCGTAAAATATTTTAGTTATTTTTAAAAAAATTTACCACTTCAAAGTCATAGGAATTTTTTTAAATTTTTTTATAGAAATTGTAAATGAATTTATGACTTCTATTTTTAATTTGGTATATTTAAAAAAAATCATAGAAGTATTTCTATTTTTGTAAAAAAAAATTGTAAATAATTTTTTATTTTAATTATTTAATAAATAAATATATTTTTACTTTTTTAGCTTTATTTAATATTTTGTATATATATTTATATGATTTTATTTAATATTTTCTGTATTTTTTAATATTACTTTATTTAATACATTTTCTATATTTTTATATGGTTTTAAAAAAATTAACGATTCGTAAAAAAAAACTTTAAACGACTTTAAAATTGTAAAGAAAACTATTAACTTTGAAATCATAAAAAAATACGACTTTAAAGTCATAAAAAAAAAATATTTTATAATTTCAGTTAAAAATAATTAAAAATTATATCATCAACTACGACTTTCAATTCAGAAGTCATAACATATATTACAACTTATCTCTTTTTAGATAATAATTTAAAAACCAACCCCTAAATAATAATTAATAAAAAAAAGTACACCCGATTGGTCATTTCCCACTGGGGTATGAACTTGGCAATAGACCCTCTTTTTACAAATGTGGTTTTTGAGGCATACTGCCTTCAACTACAATTCTAGGAATAATATAGCAAGCAAGAACAATGATCACACTTTAAAAAATGTTGTCTATTCTATATTTCAGGAACGATTTTACAAACGCTGACGAGAAAATTTTCAATTTATTGTTTATTCTATTTTTAAGAATGATTTTTCAATTGTTAACAAGAAAAACATCAACAATTAAATAAATTATTGTTTATTTGATATATGTTTTTAAAGTGTGTTTAAATCATTGACAAAAAAAATATTTTAAACATGTTCCTTCTCAAAAAAAAATTATGAAAATAAAATATATGTTCTAACAACATAAAATAATTTTAGATTGTGATTTAATTATAAACTGTTATGCATAATAAGTTGGATAAACAAGAACTGGTTTTCTTGGAAAGAATTACACTATATTCCACAAAAATGTGGGTTCAAATTTTGTTGTGGAGGTGAGACTTTATTCTAGGCAATTGGTAACTATCTTTATGAGCAGGGGATGCACGTTTGATGGTATGTGGCTAATTGTCCGCATAAGGTTTTTATTTTTTCTTGAATATATATATGAGAAAATATTTTTGCCCCTATAAAAAAATTGAAATTGTCTCCATAAGACAATTTTTTTTAAATGAATGCATAAAATTATGAGAGAGAATAAATTAATATTAATTTATTTTGTAAATTTTTAAATTTTTTTATCGTATTGACAATGAAAAAAATATACAACATATTTAAAATATAAAAATGTGTAGAGAATAATTATAATTTGAAAAAACATGAAAGTATATATTTTGAGAAAAACTTATAATATTTTTATTCTATGAAAATATTATAATTTCTTTTCTGTTCCCACTAGTTTTTATTATTTTGGATCTGTCACTCTTTATGAGTGTTATTTGAAGCTTGAGACATGCTTTTAACTTAGAGAGCTCGATAAATTTTTTCTTAAAAAAATGTAACGAAATTGGTGCTGGCATAATTAGAAGCAACCTTACACTCCAATATTTAAAAACAGCATGTTTCTTCACATAAAATGAACTCTCCCACCACTTTGGCAACTTATGGTGCAATAGATAACATCGATGTGCAGTTATTGTCTTTAACATCACGGCTTAAGATTACCTTGTCAATGTCCGAAAATAAAGATAGATAACATTGTCAATGCTCCTCCTTTTTTTTGCTATGTAAGGGATACATGTATTCAGGCACAAATGTCCAATCATTACCATTATACGTTGATATGTAATTTAAGCAATGGTGGCTTCAAAATAAAAACTTTCGCAATTTACACAACGTTTATAAATGACATGAAAATATATTAATTGAGAAAGTATTTGACTAGGAACAAACGTGTGAAATGACCAACAAAAAATAAACGTGTAAAATGAGAAAATAAAATTTTGTTTATCGTGAATATAAAAACGATATTTTAATTCAAATCAATGATATTAACATTTTTACTCCTTCAGTTTATATATTTGCTTATTTTAAAAGAGCTAACTCTTAATTCAAAAAACAACACCTATTAGCTTGGTGGTTAATCTTGTCTACACCAAAAACTTAATTAAAAATAGACACTTTATTTGGGATTAGCTGTTATTATGTATTATTACTTTTTTTTTTTAAATGGAGCAACATGATTTATGAAAATTAACGAATAAATTGACTCTATTTATTTGAAATTCAATAGGATAAAAAGAGAACCAGTTAAAATGTTGAATTGTCGTGGAAGTCATGAAAATGGTTGACACACGTGTATTGATGATGAAAATTTTAAATTCTAACCAAATCTGACATAATCACTCAATTACCCACATTAACCAGGTCGTAGTCTGGCATTAAAAAGAAAATGATGAAATTGTTCCACTTTTTTTTGGTAAAACGATAAATGGAGAAGGTTGAAAGTTCCACTCATTTTTTTTTTTGATCTTTGGAGGGAATGGGAATGTGATTGTGAACAACAGAAAAAGGTTAGGGTGTGGGATAAAAGTCTAAGAAAGTGGGTGGTGTTTAACATATTATAAGGGAATGCCCTTGGAATGGATTCCCCGTCCCTTTTGGTCTAACTTTGCATTGGTTTGTGTTATTTTCAAAAAGAAAAAAACTCTTAAAAAAGTTATTTTAGTGCAAAATGGTGGATGAATGGAGAGAGCGTTATTAGCTTTCCAAGCGTGGAGGTTTCTGTTGGGGAATCCACAACCAAATGGCTCCATGGTCTCATGTCCCACACACTCTCACCCTACCAATGGGCAATGGCCATTCCCAAAAAGCAAAAATACTTGATCCCTTTATCTTCGTCACTTATTATTTCATTTTTGCGTGATTTTGTGACTTGGAAAGGAGGGGTTAAAAATGTTCGGATAAGGGTTGTTAGGACAATTCGTTATTTAATGCAAGGAGGTAATGTCATGATTGTTCATACTTATAAGAGAAGGCAATATATATATTGATGTCTTAGTCAATTTTGCTTGTGATATAGAGTTGAAGTTTATGAGATTTGAGCATCGAACATGCATTTATAGGCAATTTGCTAAATTCTGATTTTGGAATTTTCTTTTGGACTTTTTAGTCGCGTATAATATAAAAAAAACAACAAATTCTCTCATATAAGCTTATTTAAAAGTTTATTTTTAACTTATATAAGCTAATTTTAGTTTATTGGTGAAGGTTTTTTTATATAGTTTTTTTTTCTTATTTTCTTTTTCTATAAGTATTTCTATATAAGTTTACCTAATTATACCCTAAGGACTACTCCATCTTGCGGATGGGATAATAGACTTTAAATATGTTTTCATGAGTTAGGTTTATTTTTAAAATTATTAACTTTCTGAAAATAATTACTATAAAACTAGCTGTTTTAAAAATTAAAAAAACAACTGTTTTGTAAAAATTGCTGCTAGTACTTTTAGTATAGAGTTTCACCATAAGAATGACATCATTTTAAAAAAATCACTGGTTATACTTTACTATATATATGCACTATTTATGTAATAATTTAGGATTTTTATTTTATTGTAGAGATGTGTAGAATTAATTTTGATAACATTAGATGTATTTGGAATGTTTCTGAATAAATATTAAACATAAATTGAATTGAAATGTATGATATGGTGCAAAGAAATGATTTTATGTTATATTTGATTCATTTCTTTACATACTTAAAAGTTATTTTGAAGTTAAAATTAAGAAAATAATTTTAAAATTAAAGTAGAAACTATTTTTGCAAGCTTTATTTCTTTTGGGTTTTGCAAATCAGTACCCTTAAGATATTAGTTAAGAAACTAAAAAAAGAAAAAAAAATTATTCTGAAAGAACATAGAAAAATGTAAAAAATGTTATGGACAAGGTAATTTAATGCATCACAATAAAAATTCCTCTTTTAATTTCTTAACAAATATCCAATGAACAATTATTAACATTTATTATTTCTTTTAACTTAAAGAGTTTTTCTAAGAGAGGACATGAATAGAGTTTAGAGAAATATAGACAAATGAGCAAGATGGAGAATAGGAAGAAAATGAGAGGGAAGAGAGAGAACCAATTGAGAGTGGAGAGAGGAAGGAGAGAAAAAGAGAAAAAATCTATTTTTTTAAATTCTAGTAAAAAATGACTTGTGTAAGTTTTTTTTTTTTTTTTTACTTTTTACATCAATTTTAATGATATGTGAAATCAACTGATAAAAAAATGTGTACTTTTTAAATCAATTTTGAAATGGATGTAAAAAATTAATTTCTATATCAATTGACATCGAAATATAAATGAAATTTTTGATTAGTTTTAAAACAATCAATACATAATATCATCATAATATTACAAAAATGGCACTATTTCACATACTACAATGATTTATAAGTAACCTATATAGATTGGCGATGTGAAATACATTTATCTAACTTTTTATATATAAAAAAATTACTCACTTTTTTGCTTTTATAATAATTAAGCTACTTAATTTGGGATATTCGAAAATAAAAACAGTTAAGGAGAAAGGAATTTATATATATAAAAGAATAGGTCTCATCCAAAATATAAAACATGACAGGTCCACTAATAAACATTAATCTAATACTATGTGTTATAACTCACCAAGAATGATGTCCCTCTTTTCTTCCTTTTGGTGGGCAGTGACCAAAGAAACTTGAGGTAGCTAGCCAGGCCATGGGGGGATTTGTTGTCAGTTAGGTAATCCCACAGGCCACAACCACAAAGCTCATGTCATTGCAAATTAATGTCTTATTGTAAAAAATGACACTATATTGAAAGGCAGCATATATATTTAAAAAAATCTGGTAATAAAGTGACCATGATGATAAAATAACACACAGACGTGCAAAAGAATTGGCTTTATTTATTGACTCATATGCGAAGGGTATAGTTTTTTAATTGAAAAGGAATTGATGCTTTGCACCTTAATTAGTATTTGGTGGCAGCTGTTGAAGAAGTGCCACCAAAAGGTTAGACCCAATAGGATAGGGATGAAGGGAAAGGACTTGATTGGGCTCGTTGATTGTTCCCTTTACTCCAAACAAGAGGGCATGAAAGTATGCATATTCTTATGAATTTAATATTGCTTAGAGTGCCTATTTTAATATGTGCCTAGAGATCTTCTTCTCTGTGCATAAGATTTCTTTTCAGGTGATAAAATCATGGGTTACACATCCCTTTGTATTTTCTTTGTAGGGTGGTACCATGCCCTGTTTGTTCGCAGTGTTTATGCTTTTTCCTTTTTATTATTTTATTTACTAATTTAATATTAATCCCGGTTAAGGGTTGACATTAATTGTTTTTCATGGAAAGTGCAGAGGAGACACACAGTTCTGGTTTAAGACTACTGTCAAACTTTACTTCCAAAAACAACTTGGTTGAGGAGTTATACGACGTGCGTTTAATGCCCACATGTATAAAAAAATTCACTAGAGGCTCAATAAGTCATGGCATATATGATGTAATGATGTATCGATATTAAAGGGTAATGTTTGGTATTTTTAAATAAGTAAAGAATAATAATTGATAATGTTAAGTAGAACACATGTGCAAAAAAGAAAAGTAAATGAGTGTTAAGGACATATTACCGAACATATTTTTTTAACATATAAGTTTATTAAAAAAATTAGAAAGTATTGTAGAAAAATGTTGTATAAATAATATAAATCTTTATTAAATACTATGACAACTTTGACAGTGAATCACCTTTTACTATTTTTTAATTAAATTTTGTCACATATCATTTTAAAAAAAAAAATGTTTCTTTTTTTTCTTTCTTTTAAACTTCCCTCTCCATAACATGGTTGTCCCCACGTCTGTATCCATGTAGCATATTTATCACCTGAAGTAAAACAATCGTGACAATTTTAGGAAATGATGATAAATCTGTCTCACTCTCCTACATATTAAGAGTAAAAATTGAAACTGGATGAAATATTATAGTATCCCCCCCCCTTCCTCCTCTCTTATTATAAGGCTTGTGCTTATTACTGCAACAGATAAATTGGAGACAAGAGACACAGATTTACCTTCTAAAAGAAGTGTATATTCTTTGCTAAAATCTTTGTGCAACAACAGAGATGGTGTGCTAGTGTTCATGCTTTTTTATATTTAGACAAGAATGACTTTGTATTAGTTTTTCAATTACATCAATTCATAGTTTTTTTCTTTTTTTGCTAATAGGATAATATTCAGTTCTGTAAGTTAATGTTTTTATTCTCTCAAAAGGTTTCATTTCTATACGAGATTCATGTAACCTTAAACAGTTTTTTTAAATACCGTACACGGGTGTTTGATACATAGAACATCACATTCTGTGTCGAATTCTTGAAGCACAGAGGGTGATTGACCAAAGAGAGTCTTTTTTTCAGGACAACACTTAAAAAAAGTCTTAATGATTTGTAATTAGATTTAAATCTTGATTGGTGTTGAATATTCCTTTCAATGCTATTGGGCCCAAATCCCAAGGCTGTGTCCTGACCCATTTCCATTTAGGGTAAATCCCTAAATGATGTGTCTCTCTTATAAATACCCTCATTATGAGGTGAGACAGAGACGAAAGTTTCAGATTGAGAGGCAGACGCAAAGCTGCGGCTGCAGAGAGGCTGAGCGAAAACAGAGAGTGAGTGTTTCTCCGGTTTATGAACCGTCAAGGGTGTCTCCGAGAGCTGTGAGAGTTTCTTGTTGAGAGTGTTTCACTTCTGTTGTAGCGAGGCTGAGAGAAGCTCCGACAGGTGGCCGTTTGAGCGTCGTTGTAACCATTATTGTTGAATAGTGGATTGTTCTGGACTTGGTCCCGTGGGTTTTCCTCTTGGAGGTTTTCTCCCACGTAAAGCTATATCTGTGTGTTGTTTCTCCCTACTCTTCTCTCGTTTATTGTTTGATTGTTTCCGCTGCATTTTGTTTGTGTTTTTACTGTGTTGGTTGCTGTGGTTTGAGTGGTTCGACTCCCCAGTGTTACGGTAGGTTGAGAGAGCTCCCAGCCGAGAAGAGACGAGTTTGGCCGAGTACGCGGAATCAGGGCACGGGTGGTGCCGAGTACGCGAAGAGCCGAGCCGAGGGTAGCCGACAGGTTGTGGTGCCGAGCCGATCACGCGGTGTCGGGTAGCAAATTCCACAACAGTTCTGGTATCAGAGCTCCAGGTTGGAGGCTCTGAGAGAGAGAGAGACCGGGATGGAGACTAGTACCAGTGGAGGCGTTTCCCATGATGGGGATATGTTCAAGTTGACCGCCGACAACTTCGCCTACTGGAGGCCGATGATGGAAGATCATCTGTATTGCAAGGATTTGCATGAGCCCATTGTCCTTGATGAGAGGCCGACTGGAAAGACGAACAAGGAATGAGAGATCCTGAGTCGGAAGGCGGTGGCGACGATCAGGAAGCATATTGACAAAAGCCTCTTTGAGTACGTGTCCGAGTTCACAAATGCCTTCGAGTTGTAGAACAAGTTGGAGTCCATGATTCAGAAGAAGACTCCGAGAAACAAGGCTCACCTGGTCCGCCGGCTTGTGAAGCTGGAGTACAAGGACGGGATGAGTATGATCGAGCACCTCAACACCTACAAAGGTGTAGTGAACCAGCTGTCCAAGGCCGACATGAGGATAGACGACGAGATGCAAGCTCTGTTGCTCTTGAGCTCGTTGCCAGAGAGTTGGGATACCCTGGTAGTTACGTTGAGTAACTCGGCGCCGGAAGGGAAGCTGGAGATGGATGTCGTGACCGACAGCCTCCTGAATGAAGAAGCCAGGAGAAGAGAGCGGGGTGCGAGTAGCAATGGAGATGCCATTGTTGCCGAGCGGAGTAAGTCCGACTTCGGAGCTCGAGGAAGGAGCCGAGGTCGTGACAGGAGGGATAAGTCCCATGATCGGTCAAGACCGAGGAGTGAACTGAAGTGCTTCTACTGTGGGAAGACCGGGCACAAGAAGGCCGACTGCTGGACTCTGAAGCGAGATGAGCAGAACGGGTCGGTGAAGCCCGACCATGGCAAGAAGGAGGCTAGAAGTACCACGGCGGTGGTAGCAAGTGTGGGGCCCGAGATATTTCTTCTCGGCGAGGACATTGTGAATGTCGCCCTTGATGATTGTACCTGGATAGTGGATTCGGGTGCTTCTTTCCACGTGACCCCTCACAGAAGGTTTTTCTCCTCCTACCGGAGTGGAGAGTTTGGAGCTGTGAAGATGGGG
Organism: Glycine tomentella; assembly: GCA_007407185.1. NCBI lineage: Eukaryota > Viridiplantae > Streptophyta > Magnoliopsida > Fabales > Fabaceae > Glycine > Glycine tomentella. The sequence continues at coordinate 813,064 of PYAF01004732.1, read as the reverse complement.
AATCAGGTGACCAGCCAAATTGTTGGTGTTGGTGAGGTGACATTGACCACAGAGGTCGGATGTCGGATTGTCCTGAAGGACATGAGGCATGTGCCTGACATGCGATTGAACCTAATCTCGGTCGGGAAACTTGATGACGCCGGATTAGTGAACAGCTTTGAGAGCTGCAGATGGAAGCTATCCAAGGGGAACTTGGTGATAGCCCGTGGAAAGAAGGAGGGCTCCTTGTATGTGATGCAAGGTCGGATGAATGGCGGAGAAGCCAACACCGTGTTCGGTGGATCAAGCCTGGAGCTGTGGCACA
>PYAF01004732.1:796605-812660 GCA_007407185.1 Glycine tomentella | reverse complement strand
AGCTATCCAAGGGGAACTTGGTGATAGCCCGTGGAAAGAAGGAGGGCTCCTTGTATGTGATGCAAGGTCGGATGAATGGCGGAGAAGCCAACACCGTGTTCGGTGGATCAAGCCTGGAGCTGTGGCACAAGCGCCTCGGCCACATGAGCGAGAAAGGGCTTGAGATTTTGGAGAGGAAAGAGCTATTGACCGGGTTGAAAGGACAAGTGCTGGAGAGTTGCTCGCATTGTCTAGCTGGGAAGCAGCACCGGGTTTCGTTTGTGAGACCGGATCAACCTCGGAGACGGAGGCATTTACTTGACCTCGTCCACACTGATGTCTGCTCCATGTCGGAAAGATCTATTGGAGGGGCACAGTATTTTGTCTCTTTCGTTGACGACCACTCCCGCAAAGTGTTGGCATATCCTTTGAAGACTAAGGATCAGGTGCTCCAGTCGTTTAAAGAGTTCCATGCCATGGTGGAAAGGGAGACTGGAAGGAAGTTAAAAGTGGTCAGGTCGGATAATGGTGGAGAGTACAGGGGTCCCTTTGAAGCCTACTGTAGAAAGGCCGGGATCAGAATGGAGAAGACGCCCCCCAAGACACCTCAGCTGAATGGACTCACTGAGAGGATGAACCGGACGATAGAGGAGAAGGTCCGGAGTATGCTATCCAACGCCAGGTTGTCGAAGGCATACTGGGAAGAGGCTGTGAGGACAGCCGTTGACCTGATAAATCTCTCACCATCAAGGCCTTTGGAAGGGGAGATTCCAGAGGAGATTTGGACAGGTCGAAAAGCGACCTATGATCACCTGAGGGTGTTTGGATGCCGAGCCTTCGTGCACGTCCCTAAAAATGAGAGAGGGAAGTTGGATGCAAAGACGAAGGAGTGCATTTATCTCGGATCGCCGAAGACTGAGTTCGGTTTTAGACTTTGGGATCCAATCGGGAAGAAGATTGTGAGGAGCCGAGATGTAGTCTTTCATGAGGATGAGACCATCCATGACATCTCGAAGCCCAAAGTCCGGGTTACTGTCCGAGGAGAAGAACCCGCCCCTCGTGTAGATGCTGAAGCAGGGGGAGAAACCGAGGACATCGCTGGAGGCGATGTGGATGGAGATGATGCCCAACAGATTGATGCCGGGATCCGGGCACAGAGTGCAGAGCCGGGTTCCGAAGATGAAGAAGAAGAGCCGAGATACCCCACTAGAGTGAGAAGACCTTCTTCAAGATATCCAGCCAGTGAGTATACCATCATTGCCGAGGAGGGTGAACCTCAGAGCTTTGATGAGGCGGTGGAGAGTTCAGACCGAGCTGAATGGGAGAAGGCCATGCAGGACGAGATGAGGTCGCTGCATGAGAATCAGACGTATGATCTGACCGAGCTGCCCGAGGGAAGGCGAGCTCTGAAGAACAAGTGGGTGTATAAGATCAAGCAGGAGGAGGTCGGCAAAAAGTCGAGATACAAAGCCCGGATTGTGGTGAAAGGCTGCAATCAGAAGAAGGGAATAGACTTTGATGAAATTTTCTCTCCTGTTGTGAAGCTGACCTCGATCCGATCAGTTCTAGCCATGGCAGCTATAATGGATCTGGAGGTGGAACAGATGGATGTTAAGACGGCGTTTCTTCATGGTGAGCTGGAGGAAGAGATCTTCATGGAACAGCCCGAGGGATTTGAAGTGTCGGGCTGTGAGGGCAAAGTGTGCCGACTTAGGAAGAGTCTCTATGGCTTGAAGCAAGCACCTCGGCAGTGGTACAGGAAGTTTGATTCCTTCATGACCGAGCACAAGTTCATGAAGACGGATGCCGACCACTGCGTATTTGTGAAGAGGTATGAGACTGGTGATTCCTTGATCTTGCTTCTATATGTGGACGACATGTTGATTGTCAGGCAAGACAAGACGAAGATTGCCGAGCTGAAGAGAGCGTTGAGCTCGTCCTTCACAATGAAGGATTTGGGGCCAGCAAAGCAGATTCTCGGGATAAAGATTATCCGAGATCGTGCGAAGAAGCTACTGTGGCTAAGTCAGGAGAAGTATGTTGAGAAGATCCTGAAGAGGTTCAACATGGACAAAGCCGAGACAGGGAGCACCCCCTTGGCCGGACATTTGAAGCTGAATGAGAGACAATGTCCGAGCTCAGATGAAGACCGAAAAGAGATGGAGAAGATCCCGTACCAGTCTACAGTGGGGAGTCTAATGTATGCAATGGTTTGCACTAAACCCGATCTCGCCTATGCAGTTGGAGTTGTTAGCCGGTACCTTTCGAACCCCGGCAGGGAGCACTGGGAAGCAGTGAAGTGGATCTTCAGATACCTCCGCGGGATGACCCGTGTGTGTCTTCGGTTTGGTGATGGCAAGGCCGAGTTGCAAGGCTACTCGGATGCCGACATGGGGGGAGATTCCGACTCAAGGAAGTCGACGAAAGGTTACTTGATGACCTTTGCTGGAGGAGCTATTGCGTGGCAATCCAGATTGCAGAAGTGTGTGGCACTTTCGACGACGGAGGCCGAGTATATTGCAGCAACTGAGGCGTGCAAGGAATTCCTGTGGATGAAGAGTTTTCTCCAGGAGGTCGACCATGAGCAAGACGAGTATGTCTTGAAGTGTGATAGCCAGAGTGCAATACATCTTGCACGGAACTCGGCATTTCACTCCCGCAGTAAGCACATTGATGTGCGGTATCATTGGATCCGAGATGCAGTGGAGGCCGGGAAGCTCACACTAGAAAAAGTGCACACAAGTCAGAACTGGTCTGACATGATGACGAAGCCGGTAGCAGTGATGAAGTTTGAAGATTGCTGCATGGGAGCCGGGCTTGTGAACTCGGTTTGAAGGACCGAGTAGAGGACCTCGGCAGTGGCCGAGCAGAGGATGTCGGTAAGAGCCGACTAGAAGATGACCTCGGCAGGGGATTGCCGAGTTGAGTTGAGAGAGGCCGAGTAGAGTTTCGTCCTCGGATCTCGGTGGAAGACCGACTTTGAAGATCGGGTTGCCAAGTTGGAAGATCGGCTTTTGTCCGAGTTGCCGTTTTGTCGCATTGATCGGAAGGGGGAGAATTGTTGAATATTCCTCTCAATGCTATTGGGCCCAAATCCCAAGGCTGTGTCCTGGCCCATTTCCATTTAGGGTAAATCCCTAAATGATGTGTCTCTCTTATAAATACCCTCATTATGAGGTGAGACAGAGACGAAAGTTTCAGATTGAGAGGCAGACGCAAAGCTGCGGCTGCAGAGAGGCTGAGCGAAAACAGAGAGTGAGTGTTTCTCCGGTTTATGAACCGTCGAGGGTGTCTCCGAGAGCTGTGAGAGTTTCTTGTTGAGAGTGTTTCACTTCTGTTGTAGCGAGGCTGAGAGAAGCTCCGGCAGGTGGCCGTTTGAGCGTCGTTGTAACCATTATTGTTGAATAGTGGATTGTTCTGGACTTGGTCCCGTGGGTTTTCCTTTTGGAGGTTTTCTCCCACGTAAAGCTATATCTGTGTGTTGTTTCTCCCTACTCTTCTCTCGTTTATTGTTTGATTGTTTCCGCTGCATTTTGTTTGTGTTTTTACTGTGTTGGCTGCTGTGGGTTGAGTGGTTCGACTCCCCAGTGTTACGGTAGGTTGAGAGAGCTCCCAGCCGAGAAGAGACGAGTTCGACCGAGTACGCGGAATCAGGGCACGGGTGGTGCCGAGTACGCGAAGAGCCGAGCCGAGGGTAGCTAACAGGTTGTGGTGCCGAGCCGATCACGCGGTGTCGGGTAGCAAATTCTACAACAATTGGTTACATTTTTCTAATAAGTACTTGCAAAAAAGGAAAATAATAATTAATGAGGTAAAATAAATTAGACTATATATGTTTAAATAAACTTCTTTAAAAGAATTTACAATAGAAGAGAATAAAAAAGTTAAAATAAAATAAATTTTTCCTTAAAAAAATAAAGTCAATTATCCAATTAATCTTTTGGAGAAGTTCAAAAAAATTATTAGAAAAGATACTCACATCTAATATATCTTGACAATGTTTTAAATAGGATTGTCCAAAAAGAAAAAGAAAAATGTAAAGACTTTTACCAAGTTAAGTGTATAAGTCTGATTTTAATTTATGAGAAAATCTCAATTCATTTCATTTTTTATTTTTTTTTTCTCTTATAAGTTTTTGTTGATAAGGTAATAAAAACACACACTTAAAAATTACAGTAATTTATAATTACAATGTAGTTTGTATTTGTATTAATTTTCAGTTCTATCAAAATTAAATTAAAGTAAAAACAACAAATAATTGCTTCAACCTTTTCAATTTTCACCATGATTTTAGGAGTTAACATTGATTCTAGAAGGTATCCAAACACATTAGTAATGAATTACTGGAAATAAGCACGTTTAGAAGATGCTATCAATTTCTAATCATATTCAGTAATCAACAAGCTAGGATGATAGTTCTATGTCCAGCTAATAAACCATCTCAATCGAACCCATCCAATGATAATGATATATTGGTGCGTGCTAATAAACAGAACCATTTACATAATCACATCAAGAACAATAAGATTCGTAACAATTTATAATTTTGGTAGTTGGGACTATAAAGGAAATGCTGAAAAAGATGTCGATTAAAAAAAATTGAAAAAGATAAAATAAAGTAAAATTGACGAAAGGAAAAGTTCTGGCTATAGGGATGATAGAACAAAGGACCCAAACAAAAAGTAGAGCAAAGTGTAGCTGTAGAAAGTTTTAGTCAGAGTACAAAATAAAAACAGAAAAAAAGGTTTCGAGTCAGTGTAAGAAAAAACAAAACCAAATCACAAAGCATCTATCAACCGGCGTAGAAAGTGGAGCAGTCTATGAATATATCAGTGAATTTTAGTGCGCGTGGTCACCACCAAATTTACCATTAGTGAATGCAAAGGATAATATATATTTGAGATAAAGAGGCATCTATAAATAAATGAATAATATTAAAAGGGACTAAGTTGCTCAACTAAAAATTATTGTCGGTGGAAATTGAACCTTGGACCCCTTAGTTATTAAAAATAAGCATTATTTCCTCTAATTTTCAGTATTAAACATATACTACAGTAATTAATATTTGAGGTCCCTTATTTTTTGAGGTCCTGGACGGTTGGACATCTTGAATGGTCCAAGATCTGGCCCTGGATCTAAGTGAATGGAAAGATTATTAACTAAAACATAAGTAGCATTTGACATTCGTAAAAAGGGTACATATATTATACAATAAATAGTGAATTATGAATATACCTTCTCCAAAGCATATAAAAGGTGGTGTCTCATCTTCAATTAAGAAAATATTAAATCTCAATCAGCATTGTAAATGCCTAAAATATTATAGATAGATTTTTATATATTTTTGTTTATTGTATGGCAAAATGGTAGTTGGTCATGTATTGAAACTTGTCAGCAAATGTCATTTGGTATTCAATAAAAATTTACCTAAATCGGCTTAATAAATCCTAAAAGACCAGTGAATTGTTAGGTATCTTAATTTCATAATGTTTATTTTTCATTAATTTCTAATTATAATATCGCAACATGACAATGTACGTACACAAGAAATAAAAATGTATGCCTTGTAAAAAGCAACTAGAAAATTCTTTAAAAGTTATAGAACAAAATCTCAACGATAAAGAATTCTGTAGATATATATATATATATATATATATATATATAAATATTTAAAATAATATATAAAATATTTAAAATAATCCTAAAGATATGACTTATGAGCTAAGTATGTTAATAAAATTTAATATTATTTTTAGTTTAAATTTACGGGAGGAACACAAGATTTAATAAATAAAATATGCAAACTCACGTAGCATTAGCCCTCAATCCAAAAAGTTAGTCTTTCTGTTCTTCGACTCCATGAACAATCAACATTTCTCATTCAGAGAGCTGTCAAGTTTGTCCGGTTTGGGAAACCTATATTTTGAAAGGTGAGCTTCTTATTCTGTTGTAAGATTTTAATCAAGCACGTTCAAAGATGTTATTTAAGTAGGATGGAGAGGAATAAGAAGGTCATTATTGTATTCCCTAATATGAAATGTTAGGAACAATTTTTGTGAAAACAATAGAATACTTACGATTCACCAATTAATACAAACCATTGTCTAATTCCCATAAAACAATTTGCTATGGTACTATTGGTGGTACAGTATTAATTCCTATTCATCAAATTTCACTATATACAACGTAAATAATTCTACCTACAAAAGAGTGAAAAGACTGGCCATGGCATATAGTTGATGACATGATAGTTATAGTTCAAGTTTGGTTAGGTTGAAGAAACTCTATTTACACACAACCCTAGAATCTGTTTTAAACATCAAATCTGAGGGATGAAGATCCTCTCCAATATTAAAAAATCTAGACAAGATCTCAGTTGTTCTTTAATATCAGTAGTTTAATAATTTTATTATATAAAAGATAGAAAACTTGCATGAATGATAATTAAGATTTATTAAACTGAACACTCTCTCAATTTTTCTCATCTGAAGAGGATTCGTATTCAAAGCAAAGAGGGTTGATATGGTTGTAGGTTAAGTAGATCAAATTTAAAACTAATTTTCATAGGAGTCAATTTGCAATAATAAATATAATTATGACGTGTATTCAAGTTAATTATAGTATAATTTTAACATTCGGATACACAATTTGGAAAATTGAATTCTGGTACATAATATAGAGTTTCATCTAGTTAGATAGTTTCGTCAAGTGGCTTAGGATAATCAACTCAATTTTGAAACTAATAATATTAAAATTTAATTTAATAATATGTCTATGAACCCATTTTGTATGGAATGAATTATGAGTTTAATGTTTATGCATTGATGATGTAAAATAATTTTATATTTTGATCCAATCACAAATTATCATTTGAATTACTTTTAGATAATTATTTTAAAATTTAACAAATTTTTCATACATGATAAATTCTAATTAAATTCTAATTAGATAACTGTGTAAAACTTATTTTACACTAGTATAACTTTTTTTCTCATCAACTATTTTTAGTATATGTTTGATTTAGGAAAGAAAATAAGAAGAAAAAGGACAAAGAAACGAAAGAGAAATGAAATAAATGAGATTATTTTTAAGTTATTTAATAGAAAAAAATAAAAGAAAGAAAATTTAAAGCATTTTGTTTTTGTTTAGCTGCATAGAAAGTGAAAAAAAAACGTAAAGTAACATAAAAATATATAAATAAAAAAATGAGATTAACAAATTTTTTTTATAAAATTTATACTATTTTTTTTCACCTCCATTCCATCTAAATACGGATAGGTACTAAGTACTAGCCATGTGTGGATCACATCTCCAATCTTTTGTATACTCATCCAAACAAATGAAGGAGTGTCATTCACACTCTTTTCCGTCTCTCCATGATCAATCCTTCCCTTATCCACAGTAAGAAAGTATTGGTGTCCTTTTTTTTTTTTTTTTGAAGTATTAGTGTCCCTTTATTTTAAATCGAGAATTAAATTTTCGTATTGTGCATATATTTCAAAGTAAAGTTTATGATTGAAATTGATTTATACATATATTCTAATGATTTAAAATTAGTTAAAATAAAATTAATTTTATTAAATTTAAAACAATCGGGATTTATAAGATGACATTATTTTGGGCAGCAGTACGTTTAGACAGAGATTAAATTTTACAAATAATTTTTTCAAAAATGAAAAATAACAAAAAAGGTAATTATTTTTCAACGAAGAAGGTAAGTTAGATGATTAATTAGGAAACAAAATTTACGCAAACTTATACTAAATGAGGTAGTTGTAGAGCCCGCATGGGCCAACCTCATGTTGATGATTATTTTGATGGTTTAGGCACATCCATATATCACATCAGTGGAAAGTATAATGGTACTCTTTGGCGGGACCAACTCCTACTAAGCTTTTAACCCAAAGTCCCAAACCCTAAAGTTAGGCCATCGATGGTTAATAAGGAGAAATACACCGTCAGGTGGTGTGAGTGAGTGTGATATTTTTTTTTATAATAATAACAATAATAATAATAATAATAATAATAATAATAAAGTGTTACTGTGAGATATGATATACTATTTGCTGATGGGTGGGTCACCCTATAATTCCTGCTTTGAACGGTCACGCTACAAATTATTGATGTTCATGTGAAAACATTTAGATGCACACTCTTTTCTATCTTGTAATCCCCGTCATCACCTCCTTTCATGTTCTCATTTTTCCAATTTCTTATCCCTTTCTATTCCTGTACTTCTTCCATGTCACCAGGATTGTACATTTGTATGTGTATGTTTATGTTTATACGCTTGCTTTTGGGCTTAAGTTTTGCATACAAATTAAGTACATCACATGTACTTCAAGATTTGCAATCAAATTAAGCATCATATTAGTTTTGTAATAATTATTATTTTTTTAGAAACTGTGTTGAAGAAAATGTTAAAAGTAATTAGTTGTTTTGCTGAAGAAAAAAAAGTTAAATCAAGCATGCGTAGTTTACATGTGTATAGAGAATTCACTGTTCCACATGGTTAAAGGGACTATTGAAGTGTATAGGGTAATTGTTGATTTTATATACAGTCCTAAATGATACCGTGAAAGAAAAGTGGAGTAGATGACAAAATTAACAAGAGAATACACAAGTTTTGTAAAGTTTAAGCTGATAACAGTTTTGCTTTTGAAGAGAGAAATTAACCAACTGGATTGAATAGTTCGATTCTACATAGCTTATGGACAATTTCTCTTTATCATAGTCCAAACTATCACAGACTATTAGAGAAAGAGAAATTAATTACCTTTTTCACAAAGAGCTAATATATAATTTTTTTTATAATCAAGACACAAATAAAGAAAAATATGAATTTATGAAAATTGTTATAAAAAATTATTATATAATATTAGTGTGAAAAAAATTGAAGTTGGTGATAAAGGAAACTATAGGCAAATTTGTAAGGGAGTATTTTTTTTAATTACCATTTAAGGGTGTGTTTTAAATTATTTACTAAAAGAGGATAAGTAGTAACTGGTGTTACGAATACTATTACGACTTATATATTTTTTAATTTTTTAAACTGAAGTCGTAAAAATTTACGAATTCTATTATGACTTTAATATAATTTTTTTAAACATATCTTAAAGTCATAAATTTTTTTACCACTTTGATAACTTTTTTTTCAGCTTTTTGTTTATATATATATATATAAAAGTATGATTTTAAAGTCATAATTTATATAACTTCCCAATTTTTTTTGGTTTTTTGTTTTTTATACTATTTTTAACTTTTTTTATATTTTTTGTTTTATTTTATTTTTTACTTTTTTAAATGATAAATTTTATTTTTTAAAATTATAAATCATTTTTTAATCTAAAATGTATAAAATAAAATTTATCATTTTAAAAGTACAAAGAACGTATAAAAAAGTAAAAAAATGAAAGAAAATTAAAAAAACAAAAAAGTATAAAAAAATAAAAAATAAAAAAAATTAGAAATTATCAGAACCATTAGGACGGCAAAGTCGTAATGATATATATATATATATATATATGCAGAAAAAATGTAAAAAAAAAAGTTACAAAAATCATAAAATATTTGACGATTTTGAAGTCGTATGTTTTAAAAATATTATATTGAAGTTGTAAATTTTTTTACCATTTTAGTCTAAAATATTAAAAAATATATAAGTAGTAACTTGTGTTACGATTTCTTTATCTTTTGGTAAATAATTTAAAATCAATCTCCAAGTGGTAATTAAAAAACAAATTCCCTTTTGGTAAATTTGCCATTACAGTAAATTCGCCAGAAACTATACTTACTAACAAAGGATACATAATTTTACTCTCAAGTTTCAAATGGCTAGTTATCATTTAAGTTAATAGAATCTATATAGCCTCGGCTTATTAGTCTAAACGCGTGATACAAACCATGTTCACTATTGATTGAAGAAAAGTAACGCGTAACAATGACAATAACAGTGCAGTAGCATGCAAGTTAAACAAAACTGTTAAATTTTAGTACAAAAAGAAAATTAATCATAGGCTTTTCCACCTAGTGTAATCTTTTTTTTTTATATATATAAATTTCTTCACATCACATTTGGATTTGCAATTGGCAAATTAGCAAGGATGCATGGTAGCACTTAAACGAGGAAAACACGAATCCTTTGTCCGATCCACGAATCATACAAATTTACATTTTTTATATAAAGTATATCAATAGGTTCTTCTGTTGGTTGTTCTCATTGCAACATGGAAAACTCTTCACAGATTTCCTCAAATAACCGTACAAAATTTCTTTTTCTGCAAGGGTGGGACTTCGTCTCGGGGCCTATAGATAGCTGGTGAATAATTATGACGATTGAGAGGGACAAAATAGAAATTGCACGATATTACTTTTAATCAATATATTTTTAATAAAAAATTAATGAGTAATTTCTTAAATCTTAAGATTTATTTAAGAGTTATATTTTTCACCAAATATTTTTCATACACATAAATAAAAAATTAAATTTATAATTTTATATTTAAAAAATAGTCATTTATCCATCATTCATATTTTGTTGATGTTATTACTCATATATGAGCATTTCAATTTTGATAGTCTTGGCTAGCTTGTAATAAACTATGTGCATGATGGAAATAAATAGAAGATTCACTACTTGACTCCATAGTAAAGGATAAAAGAAGAAAGAAATAAGTCATGCATTCAAATTCTCTATTTATAAAAAATAATGTGGGAGATTTAAAATTGACTAAGTAATTAAGAAAGGAGAAAAGATTACAAATTTAATTCCTCCCAGAAATAAAAAATAATAATTAATATTTAGTAATAAAAAATTACACATAGAAATTGGGGTTGGGAAGGGGAACGGGGACAAGGCCAACTACACTCAACCACACTAACCAAACCATGTGGTTTGGTTCTAACCCGAGGTGAAGAGTGGTGGGTGAGGGTGAGTAATTGATTGACCAAACCAAACCAAACAAAAACGTTCACAAGGTCATATGATAGAACTACCCACGGGGCCACACACATACATAGTAATCCAATTTAACTTAACCTGAGGCTTGGCTTAGCTTATGCTAACTACTACTGTGATTCATGATTGTGCACTTAATAGTTTGCGTGCACTCTTGCGTCCTCCCTCACTCCTCACGCACGCACGGGCACGTATGAATCAATGAGTGAATCAACCTTCCACAACACTCTCAACTTTCCTTTTCTTTTATTTAATTAATAATTTATTTTACCCCCGCGTTTTTTTCCTAGTGATTTAATAAACTATTAATATTTATTTTGATCTACTTGAATGAAGGGTATATGTGTCAATGCATTTTCTATATAACTCAAGTCCTCATCTCTCGCCTTGGTTACACACAGTTTCCACTTTCCACTTTCCACTTTGACTGTACCAAAGTCACGCTTGCTCCCTCTCTCAACCGCTTCCATCTTTGCTCTCTCTCTCTCTGGAAACACATCCTTGTAAGTTCTTGTTCCTTTTAATGAATCTTATGTTTTCTTTCCTTACTCTTCATGTTTCTGTGTGTGTCTGTTTTGTTTCCAAATTTGGTTCTTAGTTAGTCCTAGGATAATTTAATATTTGAATAAATCGCTTAGTCTTTGGAGAGCTTCAATTCACACATCTGAATATCATTTATTGCACTAGATCTCGTGGGCAAATTTGTTTCCTTTACAAAAATTGTTTTTTTGGGGGTAATTCTTGTTTCCATTCTGGAACTTGGTAAATTTTAGGTATGTCTGTTCTTCTTCTTATTCATCGTTGCAACTTGTAACTTGTAAGCTGTCTCAGTTTTTAAGAGGTTTTGTAATGAAAATTTATACACTAGATTAGCTGAATCTCGGTAATTACCCTGTTCTGAAGGTTTTGTTTAGATTCAGGGAAGGAAAAAAGGAAATGAATAAAGGAAAACAGAAGTTTTATTTTTTCTTCCTGTTTTTATCTTTATTTTTTATTTGGTTCTATTTTGAGCTGAATTTAAAGGTGTTCATCTGTGCTAATTGTCAGATCTGTCTTGTATGAATTATATTACAGGGTGTTGAACAGGTTTTTGGGCGAAGGAGTAGTGTTGGAGGCTTCGTATATCTTTTAGTGGATAAGTATACAACAGCATGCGGTGGTGGCTTAGTCTCTCAGTTGACGTATACCGCAAAGTGATTTCCTTGAATCTGTATTGCAAAGTTATTCTGTAACTCTTAAGTCCCTTTTGATCAAAAACCTTTTTCAATCATCTCACTCATCTATTCCTTGCCTTGAATCAATGGGATCCAATTTTTTTGTTGTTGTTCCTTGTTATGTCCGTCAGATCAGCTGAAAACTCCCACCCCTATCTTGTTTCAATTCTCTTATTTTGAATTAGCCTCTGTTAACATTTTAGTTGTCATTAGTTTCTAGCCATTTTCTCCTTAGGTGGTGTTTGTAGACAAGTCCAATTGGTATCTTAGTTTTGTGTGTTGTTCAATTTGTCAAAAGCGGTTTTCACTACTGGATTGGGAGGGTTCAGACTTCAGAATCATTGTCTCTGGGAACATAGTTGTTCTTCCATTTTGAAGGGTTTGAGAAGTAGTTATGGTGTGCCAAGCAGCGAGTCAAACCAGATTTCGGGCATTGAAACATGAGAATGGATCTGCAGGGAGCTCCACCATAATAGTTAGGGTTATAGCATGCTTTCAACCTCTCACAGATTGCCAGGTATATTATTCTAGAACTGAAGAAACTGTGGTTTTTCTTTTTTTTCTATTTCTTTCATTGATGATATCTTTATTATTATTATTATTATTATTATTATTATTATTATTATTATTATTATAATCTTTTAAGGAAAGCATGAACTGATGATTATGTTTTTGGGTGTTTTTCAGGCTGAATACTTTCGTCATTTGCTCAAGCCTGTCACGTAATAGTTTTTTTTTTTTCTTTTGTTCGTTTTGGGTTAAAGCTGGTGGTTTAGTTGTTTTCCTTGTTGGTGAAAGAGTTACCAATAGTAAAAGATAGCACTTGTGTTTGAATCGTTTTTCTTCAGGTACATGTTGCATTGTTTATTTTTCCATTCATTCATTTCATCCATTTGTGGTTGTTTGTTGATTTGTTGATTCAGTGTGCTTTGTAAATCTTTAGGTGATTGTTGTGGTTGAATGGGAGAAGATTGCAGAACCTGGATTCCGGAGCTGCATTTTAATTGGCAATCTCCCAATTTGAGCTCCTTCAATGCTGAACCCTTTGGCGCAGGGAAGCAAAATGGTACTTCTGCAGCTATGAATTTGGGTGCTAACGTGGTCACAAGAAACGTGGCAATGCCAGCTTATGCGTCCTCTGCCTTACCGCATTCGCAGTTAGGACATTCTGGTGAACCTCATGGTTGGTTTTATTGTTTGCCTCGCTTTCGACAGGGATTTACCATGCCTGCTCAAAACTTCAATGCAGAGGAAAAACTCCCTGCTGGCCATGCCGAAGGTTTAGGGGTGGAAGTTGCGCCGAATAGGGAATCGGGTTTCCCTCAGAAGCAATTCCTGGTTATTGATCAAGCGGGTGATCAAACAACTCTTGTTTATAGTTCAAGGTTTGGGGGTCCTGTTGATTGTCATGCGGCCTGGGATTCAAAGCTGCATGGTTCTAACAATTTGAACAATGGGAATGAATTGCTTAATTTAAGGAGAGATATGAATCATGTGGTTGGACTTGGACCAACTTTGGATGATAAAGTTGATAAAAATCAAGGAACTGATGATGACATTGAAAGTGAGATGCACGAGGACACAGAGGAAATCAATGCATTGCTTTACTCTGACAGTGATGGTTATTCCACTGAGGATGATGATGATGATGAAGTTACTAGCACAGGACATTCACCCAGTACAATGACCACACACGATGATAACCAGGAAGAACCCGATAGGAGAACCACTGAAGAAGTTGCTAGCTCCGTCGGAGAAACAAAGAAGCGAAAGCTGTTGGATGGTGCTTACGATGATGACAACATGCAGTTCATGGACACTGCTAGTTCTCTGAATGGGAAAAAAAGACCCTTTGAAGTTGGAGATGATGCCGAATCAAGATGCTCCAGTGGTGGCAACAGTAGTAGTAGAGGGTCAGGTGAAATGGGTTCCTTGTCAGGCTATAGAAAGATGAGAAAGGAGAAGATTCAAGATGTTCTGAGCATCCTGCAATGCATTGTTCCTGGTGGAAAGGACAAGGACCCAATCGAGCTTCTTGATGAAGCCATTCGTTGCTTGAAATCATTGAAACTCAAGGCCATAGAACTTGGACTTGATGCTACTATATAAGTTGTGGACAATTGGAAATCAGCATCACTTATCAGTTATTTAGTACGTTATGTTTGTGTTTTGGTTTGTAGAATAAACAAGGTATGAGTGTGAAACGAATCCTTTGAAGCCCTTGCTCAATTATTAAGTTGGAAGAAGATAGAGAAATCAGGTGGGTTTTGAGTAATGGTAGTAGTTTGTGTGTGAAGAAAGAGGGTGAGGTATTTCAGCGTATCATGCCGCAATAAAGGAAAAAAAACAAAGAAATGAATGATTAGTCCATGTCTTGGGGGTTAGAGAAAGTAGCACTAAGGCTGGCATGGGGTGTGTGACTCTGTGTGAGCTGTTGTGTTTTTTAGAAATGAGAAGACCACTGGTTGTTCCAAAAACGAGAGTGCACGCCTCTTGGCTGTTATGGGGCCCAACCTCACTTCCTCTTTTTGTAACCTTGTCGTGTTCAATCCTTTGTGGGTTTGCCTTTTTCTCTGATGTAAAAATTATCACTTCTCCTTTTGTGAAAGAGATTGTGACAACTTTGGCTAAAGAGGGCCCCCTCTTCCCCTCTATTTTTTCTGCTTGACGGATGACCCAGTAATGAAACAACTCGCTTGTGGGAAACACTGATTTTTGTGCTGTGGTTTAGTGCTATATTATTGTTATTGTTATGTATCGTAATTGGTGTAGTAGTGTGTATGGACTTGTTACAGAAGAAGGGGTGATATCTTGGTCGGATGTAATTTAATGTGGTTGGTGTTACTGTTGTCTTGTTGCCTATGTAGTTACGTCGCATGCACGCATTTAATGATATGAGAAAGTGTTGTTTTTTATAACTTCTATCCTCATATTTAAATGTTGTTATTTTTAATATTAGACTTAAATATGATTTAGATATGATATAGTCGATTTTTGTTGAGTTTTAATATATTAAAAATTTATTTTGAATTTTTGTCTTAAATTGAATTAAGTCATAAAATGTGATTCATCTTATCTATAAGATGGAATGATGTGAAATTATCATTTAACAATATATTAATATGGAGTGAAGTCAAATTATCATTTAACAAATGAACATGAATTCATAATAATTTTTTTAATATATCATAAGTTCAGAATGATTAAAAAGTTTATCAGGATCTTAAAACAAAAATAATATATGAGACATCTATAAGTTATTTAAGCCTTATTATTGATAGTATTTAGTTGATTTGCATTTGGATTGATTAAAATTTTAAAGTATGAAAAGTTCTCTCTTAGCCATGGATGGTGGGGTGATAACTGATAAGGGCCCAAGGGGACCACAGCGTGGAATTATTAGTGAGGAAGATACATGTGACGTGTGTGCAAGAGAGAGAGAGAGAGAGAGAGAGAGAGAGAGAGGGTGGCACGGGTGGGATTGTGGTGAGTAGTCAATAGTCATGGTAGGTGTCAAACAAAAGAAAGAATCTTATAACATTGTTTTCTTGAAGTCCATTGATTTTTGTTTTTTTGGAAAATATGTAAATATACTATTAACCAAAAAGAATATACAAATACTCAGGGCATCTTCCGGAAAATCAAGAAAACAAAGAGGCTAATGAAAGACATCACTTGCTATAAGAAGCAAATGTACAACACCGGGCAACGGCCTGAGAACACAAAAAGCAAAAAACATTTGCTAGTACAAGTGAGTCAGATGAGCGTATCTAATTGTTCTAAATTTGATTCTATCTACTAAATCCGACAGAACAAAAGCATGGTTATCAAAAAGGATGCTATTCCGAGAACTCCAGATGCAAAAAACAGTAGTAGCTAAAGCTAGACAGCGAATTTTCCCCAAA
>PYAF01004732.1:764175-796505 GCA_007407185.1 Glycine tomentella | reverse complement strand
CCTCCACCAAATACTTGTTTTTTGCCAATTGGGCCTTCTTACGAGATTCGGCTAATCGAAGGGCAAGAACCCTTGATCTAGAAGCAGCCACGTTGATCACCAAATCCTGATTGCCAGGGGAATTTTGAGCTAGAATCAGATTATTGAGATAATCTGTCTCGGCCTTATCAACTCCACTGGACAGATCACCAAACTCCTTTCTATACAATTCTTTCAAAACAGGCTTGAGAAGCTTCAGCTTCTTGCACACTTGAAACATCTTACACCCGACAATATGAGTGGACCAAACTGAGGCTACTGCTTGCAAGAAGTCTTTGCTGTCTACAAGAGCATTGTTAAACCTGAACAAAGTTTGACCCCTTGGAAGGTTAGGGCAGAGGTGTGTAACAATTGTTGCATGATCCGATATTGACACTAGGTCTTCCACAACAGCATAGGATAGATTAAAAGCTGCCAGCCATTGAGAATTGCATAATGCCCTGTCAATCCTGCTCCAGGTTTTTCCATTTGTCCAAGTGAAAGCATTGCCCACCGACCTGAGCTGCTGGAAACCTAACTCAGAGCAGCAGTTGTTGAAGTCCCTGACTTCATAATCTGTGATAGGTGAACCATTTTTTCTGTCCTCTGGAACTCTCACAGAATTAAAGTCCCCACTAACTAGCCAGGGTCCTGTTACTTCATTTGCAAAAAGGTGCAAAGAGCTCCACAAGTTCCTCCTGTCCGAAATGGAATGAAGGCCGTAAACAAAGGAGGCTGAACCTTGGGACCTAGTCACTTTGCACAAAAAATTACAATGGATTACTTGGGGATTGAGAGCCAAGTCTGATACCAAAATCCTATCATTCCTCCACATGAGGAGGATTCTGCCAGCATTGTGAAGAGAGAAATTGTGGGCATAAGACCATCCCCGAAATTTCTTTTCCATAATAAAGTCAAGAGATGAAACGTCCAACTTTGTCTCCAATAAAGCCATGATGTCTACCTGCTTACTCCTCAAAAATCTCAACACCTCCCGGTGCTTTAGGGGCATATGGAAGCCCCTGATATTCCAAGTAGCTAGGATCATTGCTTTTTCCGGGAAGTTTCCTTCCCTTCCAAAGATTTGGCTAACTTGGTGATGTACCCTTTACCTATCTTGGTTGCAGTATCCAGTTTGTTAGGCTGGACTTTAGATTTGGGCCATTTACTGCTTGCCCCTATCTTTTCCTTCTTCTTGTGATAAACCTTCCAATCCCCTTCCGATTGGTCTTGAGAGGAATTATAGCCAGTAGACTCCTCTTTCTCCCAGTTATCACCACTACTATCGCCCGAGCATTCTTCCACTAAGGGTTGAACTTGACCCACTACCCCCTGTGTCTGGGCAGCCTTGGACCGGGAGTTAACTCCTACAGCCTTAGAAGTCCCGACATCCTTGGAATTTGGCTGAATATCAGGGGAATTCACCTGGTCCAGGACTTGGGTGTTCTGTAGCACCAACACATGTTTGTTTGCTTCTTTAAGTGCAGGTTCCTTATCCTGAATCTGAAGAAGCTTATGCTGTGACACCTCATCTATGTTCTCGTCAGTCTGATCAGGTTCCTTATCCCTCCCCTGGTTCACCTTATCTCCCTTTGGAATGGGCTTAGAGGCCCTGCAACTTTTTGCATTGTGCCCTATAACTTTGCAGACATTGCAAAATACAGGCACTGTCTCGAATTCAATATGCTGCATAAAGGACTTCCCTCTTGAAGTTTTCACTAACACCTCTCTCACCAAATCCTTAGAAGCATCAACTTCTACTAATGCTCGAGCAAAAGATAAGGATCCTCTGGATGCTGTCAAATGATCAGTGCGGATTGGAGTTCCAACTCTTGATAGAATCTTTGCTAGGGCCGAAGAGTTCCACAGTTCTAAGGGTAAATTCCTCAATTTTATCCAGACTGGGAATTTACTAAGTTCTTCGTCCCCAAAATCAAAGAGTTCCGGCATAACCTTTAACAGCAAGGGTCTCTGGAAAATAAAATAAGGACCATTAGCCAGTACGTAGTCCCTATCCTCTTCTGATCTGAACTTAAATATCAGCCACCCGCTATCATGGTTTGAATATGTAAATTCTACTCCCCATTTCTGGCAACATTGAAGCAGGGCTTTCTTCCCGGGGAACCTTCCTGCAACATAACCAATAAAGGCATATCCCCATGCCCTACCCAGGGGCTGAATATCTTCTTCCTCCAACCAGACAAAGTTAGGGTTTTCCACCACCACTGGTTCAAGGGCTAGCCCCTTAGAAGGTTGTCTGTTATCCCTGAACAGGTTTACCCAGGATGTGGGTCCATCTTCTTTTGGCTTCTTTTTCTCCTGATCACTCCCCTTTTCTTCAACCGGCTCAGCTTCATCTTCATCTGATTGGGCCACAGTGGTGTCCTTAGAGCCAAGTGTAATGGAATCAGCAGCACTCACCGAAAACATATTCTGAGTATTTCCCTCAGGCCTTTCATCGAACAGCTTGCCGACATTGAGATTAGCATCCTCTTCTTCACAATTTTCGACCCTGTCAACAGGTTTAGACAAAATGGTCTCCTTGTGAGGCAATTCCTCAAACAAGTGGTGGGTTTCGAACACAGGGGATTCAATGGTGTCCATGGATGAACCCTGGACAACAACTTCTTTCCCCTTTCTACTACCCCATAGCCCTGATCGCTTCCTTCCTTTTCCCATGAACTAATCACCGGGGAAACATAACAAAAGCCAACAAGAGAAGACGAACACCTGCAAGAAAAGCCCAAACCAGGAACAGTCCAGGACTGCTGTTCCCGGAAGAGATGAAGAGACCAAGAGCAGTTACAACCTTTGGCTGAGTACAATACAATCACAGAATACACAGAAATTGCTCCAGAAATCAAAAACCACAATATTACAACAGAAATCCACAATGGCACAAAACCCAGCCTTCGAGCACCGAAACTGGAGTGGAACGGCCCCAGCACAGAAGGCCCAACAAGAAAGCTAGTGATCTAGGAGGCACCAAAGGGTTTCGTCCAGGCCTTGCACCGGTAGCAAGCTATAGGGAGACTCCCAAGGGGAAGGCCTACTTTTGGTTATGATGTTTAAATTTTCTCTATGTTTACTCTACAGTGCAAAAGAAAGCATGCCATTGCTTGAGGCTTGAGCAGCTTGTTAGCATGGGTTTTTCTTTCTTTCTTTTCTGGGTTGAAGATAGGGAGAGGGTGGACTCTAAATCTTTTATTCTTTCAGGATACTTTTGGTCAAACATTTTTTAGTTCACATTTGCATTTCATCAAATAAAGTGTCAGTGAGTAAACCACTAATATATATTTTTTTATTAAAATAGTTGTTACATATTTTTATTATTATTAATAGTTGTTACTTATATGTATAAGCATTGAGAAAATTATTAATAACATATGGTCAATAAATCCACTATATTCTATGGGAAAACAAACAAATACAAACTATACATTTATATTATACTTTTTTTTCTTATCACTATCTGTTATTGATAAAGAATACCTATCAATTTTTGTTAATGATTAATTTTTGTCAAAAAATTTAGTTAGTCATCTTTGATGGGATCTCCTCTCAATTTCCTTTTTTTTATTATTTGAATTTGAAATTTTACTTGAAAGATATCCAGTCTACACTTAGATCAATAATTTGTTGGTATTACATTTACATTATATACAAATATACAAACAAAGAAAATGACATGGACTGAAATGAAATAAAAAATTGTTATATTGGCAGCTACCACAAACATATTTTAAGCCTAATTAAATTCTAAAAATGACATGAACAATGACTTGATTTAAGAGTTCCAGTGTTGGGTTCCATGGATGGGCAGGTTTGTGTTCCTCATGCTAGTCTCGTTTGAATTACCTAACAATAAAATGCGTAGTTTTCCTTAGCTGGATAGAACAATAAGTTAGTTTTTGTGAAAGATGTGGTTGGCCGGAACATTTATAGCAATCAATAAAATGATGGCGTGCTACAAATTGTACCTAACATCTCCATTAGAAAGTTTAGTGTCTAAGGAATCGAATTAGAGTCTAAAACAAGATGACGAAATGGAATATATTTAGAGGCAAGAATCGAGCAGACATGACTTATCCCATGCTCTATTCTGATTCTCCCTCTCTATATATCGTTTTCTTTAATTTAATTACTATAATAATTTGGTGGAAACAGGTGGAAATACGTGAGATAAAGAATTCCTTAACCCTCTTTTGTACAAATCTATTATATGTACTATACTGTGGACTCACTGCACTGGATTAATAAATAGTTTAACTGTTGCAAAATTCTAATGGTGTACTTTCTGAATCCAAAGTCTTTCATTGACTTCGATTCTCATCCCGCATTTGGACACACATAAATATATCAACTCACCATTTTAATGTTTTGATTCAACATCACATGTGATGTGAATTTTTGTAACTGAGTCTTTAGTAAGCCTATTGGGAAAAAAATGAAAGAAGAAAGACTAAACGTTTTGTTGAATAGTAATGACCCAGGTGGCGACAACCTTACTCTTGGAACTTGGAAGCAAGCCTGTGGATTCAAATGAGTGAAATTTACAGTCAAATTTATGTTTGCCATGACAAATATAGTGTAACCGAGGCTATATAAGTAACTTCAGTTTGTAATTTTCTTTGGGTATTTCTTATGCCCGTATGCTTATTTATATAAAAATATCTTTTTCGCCGCCAAAAAAAAATTACACTCAATAGCTGTCTTGGATATTTGATAATACATGGAATAGAATATAATGAAATGAAATAGAATGAAGTTATTATATTATCATTTAGATATTTTATGAAAAATGAAATAAAATTCAGTTATTCATTAGTAAACTCGAAGTTAATTTTATCCTATATTTTTCAAATTAAAAAAGTAAGCAAAAGAGGCAATGAAATACATTATTAGGTCATTTTATGTTATTTTTAAAGCTAAATAATCATTTTTGTCTTTGAATGCGTAAAACGTTGACAAATCCGTCCCCAAAAGATTAAAATTCAAATTTTCATTCTCAAAAGTGAAAAAAGTATGACAAATTCATACATCTGTTAACTTCTACCTGTTATCGTTAATTGAAAGAGCTTACGTGACACATTCATGGACGAATTTATCAGCACTCTATCCAAAATATAATTTAATTTTCATCTTCCCCTTTTCTAATCATTGCAAACATAAAATTATAATAAATATATAAAAAAATTAGGAAAACAAGTATAAGTTAGAACAAACATAATAATAAGCATAATATTGATTAATAAACATAATTTGTCTGTTGTTCTGAAATTTTTACTGTAACAACATTAGGTAGTGACAAAATCAAGTTGGGTGTCATTTTTTTTGTAAGGATTAACTTAATGACAGTACATTTTTGTTTGAGTCTCATATTTTGAATAAAGTATTGTCACGTTAGAAATTTCAAAACAAAAATATGAGACAGTACCTTACCCAAAATATGAGACTCAAACAAATTAAAATATATAGTCATTAAGTTAATTTTTATAAAAAAATTAGACTTAACTTGATTTTGTGACTACCTAATGTTGTCATAATAAAAATTTTAGAGCTACAGAAAAATTATATTTATTAATCAATATTATGCTTATTATTATATGTATTCTAACTTATGTTTGTTTTCCTTTATTTAAAGTGTTTATTGTAATGTTATGTTTGCAACGATTAACAAAAGAGAGAAAATGAATATTAAATTATATTTTGGGTAGAATATTAACAAATTCGTCACTGGATGTGTAGAGCGTTGACAAATCCATCCTTGAATGTGTCACGTAAGCTCTTTCATTAACGATATCGGACGGAAGTTAACGGATGACGAATTTCCATCTTTCGGGGACAAAAAATTGAATTTTCATCTTTCGGGGATAAATTTGTCAGCGCTCTACACATTCAAGGACGAAAATGACTATTTATTCTATTTTTAATTTTAAACAATGGAAATCATGATAACTAATTTTGTTAAATTATATTCCGTTTCATTCTATCATTTTTATTCAATCCAAACTTTACTTATGATTCAAGAATATGAAAAATTGATGGTCTCATTGATCTGAATAATTAGGACGACCCAGAGACTTTATCACAAGACATGTATTGCTTGTGATTCAAACCTAACAGCTATTGTTTTTTAATTAACATTAGCCTTCAAATTGTTAGTTATGTTTAGTGCAAGAACCATGCAATCCCACTGTTCATTCTATACAATATTATTACTGAAACTCGGTATTTTGCATGACATATTAAATTAAGCTATAAATTTATGCACACTTATTTTTCTTGTTTTTCTACATTTGGGGTATTATGCAAAATTGTAGTGTAAATTTGTGCAAAAGTGGTATAACCCAACAAGCTGCAATTAGATGTTGGAAATTGTACAAGTAGATATGATTTTGTTTGTATTTTTATTACATCTGAAGAGACTTACCTTTGTGTCCTTTTGTACCATCAGAGGCGCTATAAGCTGTAGTGCATTATGCATACGACGCAGTACTAAATAGTGATGTGGTGATGATTCTCATAGGAGACTATTTTTTGGTGGTAGGGGCTTTTGCACATGTGAGCCATTTTATGAACATGCCAATTAAGTTGGAACATTGAACATGTATGTGAAATTGTAAAGAGAAAAATGGTGATGATTAACTCTTAACACTTGTTGTGAAATCCATGTGAAATTTATAAAATGATCTGAATTTTCATCACCTATAGGTACTGAATTTCATCCCTATAACAGATTTACATGAATTTCATTGAATAATAAGACCTGTGTTGGTCTATTATTAATTACATGCACAATCCTAAATTTATTTCCTAGACTATTATTCTTTTTTAACAAATTTACAAGGTGTCATGGTTGCAGATGCTGCTTTTCAGCATCTTGTATATAGTAAAAGGTGGTCTTTGCATGGTAATTTTATTCTTTGTATGGAAGAAGGAAGAGAAGTTTCTAGTTTTTGCACAATAGATGACTTTTTCATTCATTGCATTTTAAGTATTTTCTGTGCAATATAAGAGCTAGAGAACCTAGATATGATGATGTTGCTTTTGGATGACTATGCAGCAACTCTTTTTGTCGTGTGACTAAAGATTGATTTTGGAACTAATATTCGAACACAATGATGCAATATTCGAATAACACTAAAACCATTCAATACTGCACTTCTATCATGTCATAAACCAACTATTCTAAATAGGTTCATGGGCCCCAACCCATTAACCTACGATTTGGTCCACTTGACTTCATGGTCCTTCCAAGCTAATACAATTCAACAATCATGGCAAGCACGAAAGAAAACCATGTCTAGTAATACATACTATCGAAATAGAGCTTCGAACACAATAATGTACTCAGCTTTAGATACACCATTTTAGGAGAACGTAACATGTCTAAATACAAAGGACTTAGTGAGAAGGAGATAAACTCGTAAGGTCTTGTCATTGAATGTGATCAATAGAGTGAACACAATTATTCCAAAAGCTTAATTGTTATATAGTGAAAATAAGTGAATGGATATATATGTCTAGAATGCCTTCTCAGGAGGTCCTTTGAACTTGAAGCATAGAATACGCCCATACAGACCAACCTTGTGCTAAACTACTTGATCATTAAAGTTTTCTAATACTAACTTATATGAATAACTGCTTGCCTATAGCTAGAATAAGACTCTATTACAGTCAGTGAGATCGCTGTTACTCACTAACATGGTGTGTCATACATAATTAATAGATAATCTGATCTCTTAAACATGAAAAAATAATATGTCAAAAGATTAATAATTGACTCTTGACTGAGAGATACTCTAAATTTGACACAAAAAAAATGTCCAACTCCTATTAAATTAGAAAGGAAAGTAGAATTCGTAGCTAGGAAATAAAAGGATATACAAGTATGATAAATATGACAGCATCCGTACATATTATTTGAACATTATAAATAAAAACTAACATTTGAAATCATGCAATTTTACGGAATACGTATATATATATATATATATAATATTTTAATTATAAAAATTAAATGATTTTATTATATTCTTCTAATATTAAATTAATATAAAAATAATATTAATTTAATTTAAATTTGAAGATGATGACAAACTAATAATCACAATAATTTAAAATTTGAAAAAAAATACTAAAAAATAATATCATTCTCATAAGTTGTATGTGGATATTACTTTGTAATGAGAAAAAAAAATGAGATATTTGAATATAGTGAGGAGAGTGAGAGTCTCACTCTCTAAAATAGATACTCAAAATTATAATGAATTGTTTTTGTAATTTTTAAAATTTAAACTACCTGTTGAAAATATTTCATATTATAACTTTTCTTATTATTTTAGAAGGATTTAAGTGATTTCTTGTAACTTTTCTTAAGAAATGAATTTTGTGAAAGGAAAAAATTTGACTTATTTTCTTTTAGATTTAATTAGAAATGTTATTTTCTTTTATTTTGATATTTTTCAAATTGATCAAAAGAAGACGTCAAGTGACACATGGGCCATTTTAGGCATTAGTATAACAAAACCATATTGTAACTGAAAGAACAACCCACGTATAAAAGGACTTGGTGAAGCACAATTACTAAACGTTATCCCCTTTTTACTAAATGTATCCACATCCTTTCTTTTTTCTGATAACTTTACTGAAATACTGTTTTTTCTTTTCTCCCTTTTGTCACCTTTCAAATACCTTCACTTCTCATTATTAAATATTCTTTCCATTTCTAGTTTTTTATGCAGTGCTCACGGTTTTGATTCTTTTTTTTTTCTCCTCCTTAATCGTTCCTTATTCCTTCTTTGGTGACATTAATTTTATTATTATTATGAAGTAAAAGGAAAGAGAAGGGAAGGGTATTTAAAGAAAACAAGGAAAAGAGTCAAAGAATAAAAAGAAGAGGAAAAGTGGAACGAAGAGTTTCATAGAAGAATTAAAAGAGAAATAAGAGATAACATCCCAGATAAAATGAAAGAAATAAGATATTTAAACATGTGACGAGAGGGAGTCAACTATAAAAATTAAAGTTTTTCTAAGAAATATGTAAGTATCAAATTTTATATAATTTTTTTTTGTAATTATGTATTTTTCAAAATGATATCCCATTTGTCTCTATAGAGTTGAATTAGAGACATACACTAACACTAGCTGACTATATAGTCTGAGCCTACCATGGCTCTCAGGAGATTTCTAGATTGGTCTCTTATTATCAAGTACATGTTCTTTGATATGTTACAACATGATGACAGCACTAAGCATCACATGTTAGAGGCCGCACACCAATGCATTTGTACGGAGTCAGTAAGATCGTCCACATGCAGGTATTTGACTCACCTCAAGTTTATAATTAGGTATAGCTAGAAAAAGTGTTGATAGATGTTGAATTTAAGACTTTGTTTGGGAGATGAATTTTAGAGGGAAAAGAAAGAAAAAGAAAGATTTGGATAGTAATATTTTTTTGTTTGAGAATTTTAATTTTTGAGGAAAAGAATTTGAGGAATTTTAAAATCCTTTTGAATTTCTCCAAATTATTAAAATTATTGTTCTCCTGATTTAGGAATTTTTAGAAGAAAAAGTAATAAAATTATTATTCTACCCCAACTACAAATTCAAAAATATATTAAAATATACTTTTATATTTAAATTATATAATTTTTATATTTAATATCTTATTAATTCTCAATTTCTCTCTTAATATATTTTTAACTCTCAAACAAGAAGGAAGAAACTTCCTTCATTTTTCTCCCTTTCCTTTCTCTCCCTTCCTCTTAAATCTCTTTCCTTTGTTTCCCCTCCTAACTCCCAAACAAAACCTAAGGGTACTCCGGTCTCTCTCTCCAACATCTTCTCACATGAACAAGAAACCAAAAATTAGGAGGGGTTTACAGTCAATTTTTTTTTACTCAATGTTTACTATGTAAATCTGGATATCAGAGATGTTAATTAAGAGTAGAGCTCTCCTTCAATTTCAAGTATTGTACATAACTAAAATCCCAAACCACATACATGACTAAAGATAACTCGGGTACATTCCTTCTCAAGTAGGAAGCAAAAGCTAGCGATGCAAGTCTCATGACTGGACCTTTCCAAAACTCAAATAGAACATGTCTAACATTCATGGCAGCTTGGTTTGATTAAGTAATTAGCCTTCCAATTAAGGTTTGAAAATTTTGAATGGTCGTTAATTGTGCTATTGTTGTAGCAGTCAAGCTACGCAACCATTAACCAAAAAACGTGGGGTTCAGGGTAAACGAGGTGCATGACTTAGACTAGTGGTTGTAGTGAAAAAAAAAAAAATATTGATGGTACATGACAAGATCCCTACCTTTCTTTCTTTATGTGTCCAACCTATGTAACATTGTCGGTCGAAAGTAGCTTCTAATCTTCCATGCCTACTATTTTTAATGGACAGGGATCGTTCAATTTATATACACATGTATTTGGTTATGACAATATATTTTCACAATTCTTTTGTGTTTACCTACTGCAGTTGCATTAAGAAAATTAATATTATAAAAGCCATGAAATGGGGAGCATGGCCGGTTTGTGTCTTTGTTGTTCCCGGTTTATAAGATGCCCTTTTATCTGGTTATGCTTAAATGAAGTTGTTTTGTGTGGACGTGCAAAGATGAGATTGGTATTTTCCGTTTGAATAAAGTTTCACAAAACAAAAAATAAAAGGGAAATTGAAGAAATGAATGAGACTTGTACGGTATAGTAACTTGATTGGGAGAAGCAAAAGCATGTTGCCAAGTGGGAAGGAATCGTTCCAAGTGTGGGAGGCAATTATAATAGGCGTATAGAGTCGTGGGGAAACTTAACAATTGGGCTTGCTTATGTGTATTTGTGTTGGCCATGTTGTTTTGTGAATAGTATTAGTATTATAAAATATTTCTTTATTTACTATGAAAATTGCATTTATTTATTTCTTTATTTAACAAAAAATAATGTGAATTTTATTAATCTTTTCTTTTATTGATGTACATGGAAAAAAGGAAGAAAGAAAAAGAATAATATTATTACTGACCCCATCGATTAAAATATTTATCCATGTATATCAATATTTCCCCATGTACATCAATGTCTTTACTATTTCAACAACCAGTCCAATATTGAATTTTTCTTCTAATTTTTCTATGAAATTTGAAAATTAAATTCTGCACGGAAAGAAGAATTTGTTATTTTATAAAAGAGGGTTATCATTTTTTCTAATTGTTACTTGTTATCATGCCGATGGACCCTCCGAGATTATCATCTAATTTGTTGTAGAGATGTCACCGGAACCAACTAATTATAAGCCATATTCGACAGAGCCATATATTAGTCTTAACTAATAACTAGATTGCCTACCGATGGTGGTGGTTATGACAAAACCAATCAATAGAAGCCACGTCACCACCTGGATGAACTTTAGAGTCACATGTACAAGAATCTGTTTATCCAACTGCCATGTTTTTGGTGAGATTTATGTTACAACACCTTTGACTTCATGAGGCCCCGAAACTTATATGAACAATCATGAGCTTCATCTGACAGATTCTATATAGAGCTAGCTTCACTCACGAGAAGTCACTGAGATTTAATTAGCAACAATTACTGACTGTGATTCTTTTGTTCTCTTTTGTAGTGTTGTAGTATTTGGGCGGGCAAGATTGATGTTTTGATAAAATATATTATGATTATTTTTTTTTTTATCATTATCAAACTCAGTATTTGATGTGTAATAGATATCTAAACAGATCATTTTTTTTTTATAAAAAAGATAACTAATTAAATAGACGATAATAATATAAAATGTATATAGATAAACTTAAATAGTATTGGTGGCAGGGAGTAGCAATAGTAAGGATAACAATAGTAGCCATATAACAATATGGACAATGGTGTCAACAATATTGGATAATGGTGAGGACAATGTTAAAAGTAAGAACACTAACAAAATAGCGATCTAGCTGCTACAATGGCAATAAATGTTGGAAAGAGCAACAACATGGTGGTATAAGTAATTGGAGAGCAACAATAATGATAATAATATTAACATAGAGAATGATAACCAAAAATAAGAATAACTATGTTGAGATTGAAAGAGAGTTTTTGTTCTTTTAAACTTATCCCACTTTGTCATAACGAGCTCAACTCTCTTTATATATAGCCTAAAATTTGCAAATTAACAAATAAGATAAGAAAATCTGACTCAATAAGTTCATTGGATAATATTCTATTGGTTGGTCAAGTAATTGGAGTAATATGATTGTTTTTATCATACTTTTCTAATCCTAAATATGAAACGGATCCTTAATGTATATAAAAAGGAATAACACAATTAGAGCAAGATGATACCTCTAAGCAAGCCTAATTATTTACATCCCAATTTTTAAAACCATTATATTTATGTCTACTTCTTTCTTCATTTATATTATATGATTCATCACATTTATTATTGTCCGATGGATCAGTAATTGACCTAATTTGACGCAATATATATATATATATATATATATATATATATTTATATATATATATTAAAAATTCAAAATTATATATGTATCTATTATATATAAGTATATAACTAACATTATTTGAGTAAGAAAAGTTCATTCATACTCCAAAATCCAAAATAACAATTGATAATAATTCAACATCCAAAATCCATTTTTTTAAAAAATAAATTTTTCTAAATTTTTTCTTAAAAAAATTATTAAATTGGTCAGGTCGGACCGATCCAACCGGGATTCAGTAACCTATCCTGTCATGTTTAACCGAGTCATCCCAAATCAACTACATAACCAATTCAATAGGAGAATCGGCCCAATTAGATCATCAATTTCGATCCAATCGATCTGAATGATCGAGCCGAATCAGATTTCATAATATTGCTCTCAATGTATATACATATCAAAGAAAAGAATTCCTTCTATATTACCATTGTTACTATCATATTCACCTAACATATAAAAAGAAATAGCACAATTAGTGTAAAGAAACTTCTAATTACCATTGATTTCTTTTTTCGTTATTCATTACATTTATTATTTTTTTTCTCCCTTATTAAAGGTGTGTATACTTTAAAAAAAAAAAGACTTTTTTTCACACCTTTTGGAGGTGTACATAGAGATAAGAAAAGAAAAAGAAAATAATAGATATGACAATCAGGATGAAAAGTCTTTCCTTTTATAATAGACATAAAAAATTGTAAGATAAATATAAAAATTGAGGGATAAAAAAAATTAAAGTTCCACTAGTTATTAAGCAAGCACTCACTATCAAAGAAAAACATGAAATATATTATTCTTAGACACAATTTTACGTCATATTGTATGATTTACTTTCTCATCCAATCTTTCTCTCTTT
The DNA here is from genome assembly GCA_007407185.1 of Glycine tomentella. NCBI lineage: Eukaryota > Viridiplantae > Streptophyta > Magnoliopsida > Fabales > Fabaceae > Glycine > Glycine tomentella. The sequence goes on along the minus strand of PYAF01004732.1, from coordinate 783,134 downwards.
TTGCCTCTTTCTATCTCTCTTAATTATAAAAATATATTATAAAAAAAATCCCTGTGAAATTATATAGTTCTCTCAATGTGGAACCATAAAGAGTGGTGGCTTCATTGGCCTAGATAAGGTTCCCCTTAATTCTGCTTAGCCTTTTTGGCCTAATCAATGTTCCATTTTGGCATTTATAAGTCCTCGTCTACCATTCCCTCACGAGTCTATGACTAGGCCAGGAGAGGCTATGAGGCCATTATATCATATTCATGGGGTCGAACTATGGACCAATCCATAAATCAATCAATTTCAATTTTTTTTATTTATTACTATTTTTTTTTAAAGACTAGCTAGCTTGGAAAGAATGTCTTTATCTCTTTTCATTTAAGCCGTGGATCGTAAAATTATTTTAATTTAATTAAAAAATTTGAATTTAAGTTAAGGTTATGCAATTGAATTATGTACTTAGAAGCAGAATTTTATTACCAATAATAATCTTGTTGAATTCGAACATAATTCTCTCCCATGAAAAAATACCTGATCTAGACAAAATAAATTTCCAAAACAGCCTCTATTATTCAATTAATTTCCCTTTCCTACATCAACACGAAATTGCTGCATTTAAATATACAAGAAGCCAAGCCTTCAGAAACACGGTCACACGGAAACTCAAGTCCATCGATCTGTTTTTATTTATATATATATATATATATATATATATATATATATATATATATATATATATATATAAGGACTCGGTTTTGTCATTTGTGGGTCTCCTCGCCTTTTCTTGTGTGGCCATAGACGCAGAGCTATTCCTCAATTATCAATATCTCTGCTTCTCTCTCGATGAGAAACAACACATACAGCAAAACATGACAACCAAAGGAACAACTCACTCTGAACCCAACAACACTGAATGTTGCATGTGTGGGGATCTTGGCTTCTCTGATCAGCTTTTTCAATGCAAAGTCTGCCAATTCAGATCTCAACACAGGTAGGTACATATCATTAGAAGTCGGATAATAAATTAGAGCACTTTTATGTCGAGAAATTGAACCTTGATTCATATCGTACTATAAGAGACTAGTTTCTTAACGCTAGATCCTTTTGTGTGATTTAATCATAACTAACTAGTTTGCAATTGGGTATTTTTTTTTTTGTTAATTTGGTTCTTTCAATAATAGCCTTTGTGTTTGTCAAATTTGGCAGATACTGCAGCAATCTCTACCCCAAGCTAGAGTCTCTTGGAACCTGCAATTGGTGTTTGAGTCAAAGAGAGGACACCAAAGAGAAGTCAACCAATTCATCAAATTCTTCCTCATCTATTAGGAACAACGATGATGAGAGCAGAATCAAGAGGATCAGGAATGGTAATAACTACAACAGTGCTCAAAATATTGGACCGGTGAAGAAGGGAGTGAAAGGGAGTGTCCTTCATCTCCAAATTCAGAAACCAATTAAGAAACCAAAGTCACCAGAGTCATCAAGATCACCATCAGCATCCAATTCTCCACCGAAATCTTCGCCGGTTTTGGTTTCGACCCGGAAGAGGATTGTCACCAATGGTACCTTGGAAGAGAGACTGAGGAGGACTAGGTCAGAAGACATCACAAGAAGTGGTGCCACCAAACAGGTCTTCAGGAATAAGGTGAGAAGGTATAAGCTTTTGGATGAAGTTTCAAGTTAAAAAAATAAAAAAAAGATAAGAATAAAATGTTTCAAATGAAAGAGAGTTATGTAAGAGATGATCAGTCTATACACATGAAAGAAAAAGAAAAAAAAGGTCATGGTTTTTGGTTTCTTTTGCGTTTTTTTCCTTTCAAAGTTTTGTCCCAATACATGTACAGAACAATGGTGAATTAATGAATGAGCAAAAAGTGTTTTATAGTTTAGACTCAATTGTAACTTGACAGTTGCCAGTCATTCCCTTTTTCTTCCATTTTCTTCTCGAATGTCATCATAATTTACAATGAAAATTAAGATTCAGTTTGTCAATAGAATACTCAATGCGGTTTGTGGAAGAGTGCTCTAATTGCATAATCATTCATAATATTATATATATAATAATCTATTAAGCTATTAAGAGTGAGCTAATAATAGTAATGATGAAGAGTTTGATAATTTCCTTAGTTTTAGGTTCACAACTTCATTGCAGCAAAAAATCACATACCCTCTTCTATTTTCCTGCAAAATATAATGGCATAAGCTCAATTCAATGACTTGAGAGGAAAAATAGAGAAGCAAAGCTTGCTTAGCATTTGTTTTTCCAATTTTAATGTGAATGAGATTAATTAAGGTCATTGAAAGATATATACAAGTCTCTTAAGTCCTTAACTGTTAAATGAGTCATGATAGCCAAGTGTCTTGCATGCCAAAAAGTCTATAGGATATGAAGAGCGTTTCTAAAAGTTTGCAAGAAATTTCAAGGCAACATCGGCACACGCTTTGAAGTGGGGCTTGGTCCTTGACGAAGAATCAATTAACACATAAAACCAAACAAAGCTTGACAAGGGGGTCAATTGCACATGGAAATCAATTTCTTGCGTCCATTCATTCACGCATTCATGAATTGATACCGTTAAATGAAAGATCGGACACAAGTTTTAAGTTAGATGGTTGAAGGGAGGAGGAACGGAATGAGGGTTCGAATCCTCTTATTAATAATTTAATAAAATTAAATTAATATTAAATGATAAAAAAAATAAAGATCGGATGATTTAAGTTGTGTTTGGAAAAGTGTTTCACCCACGTTGATTGTGTAAATTATGAGTTCCAATGCAAAAATACAATGTTGTTGTTTTTTCCTTGCTTCGACAAAGGAAAGGAGACCGTCGCAGAGTTATTCCTTGGTCAGCAATGGTCAGGACATTACTTAAAAAATAAAATTTGCAGTTATTGAATGATAGATTTTTTTTAATAATTATATATACTTATATAATTAATTATGATTAAAAATAAAATTTGATATTACCTAAAAATAAAATTTAGTACTATTTAAAATTTGGTATGGGATAAAAAAATTTGTTTGCTCCGCCAGTGAAATAAGATGCAAACAGAAACACGCTTACATCTTGAATGTCAATGCGTATTTAAAGTTGGATATTTATTGAGATAAAATATGAGTCATTCGATCTTCGTGTTTGATTAATTGTATGAATGTGGCAAATCCATCACCGCATGGTGTGTGAAGGTTTACGCAAATGGTTGGAAGAAACCTACAATCCTGGATAGTGGATAGCGATTTGCTTTTCCACGAGAATATTTGTTTTTGCCTTTTGAATTTAGTTTGCAAAATGCAATAGATTCCTAGGAAAATAAGGAAAAAATTATTTGATTTAAAGCCTAATTAATACGAAATGATTCATTAGAATAAGTTGACTTGTAAAGTGCATTGTGGAAACTTGATGCCATACCATACAAACTTTATTTTAATGCTTAAAAAAATTGAAAAAACCTTTTTCCGCGGGATGTAATTGACGAAGTATGATTTACGCCTTTCGTTGCGTAATTTCTCCTTTTTCTTTTTCTAATGCGGACACAATTGGCTAATAAATATTTACTAGTACGTCAAACAGGTTGTTATATGAAATTTAATGACATAAAAAATATGAACTTTAATGAGCAATTTGGAGCCATAAAAAAAATCGCACGCAGGTTCACAACACACACTTGCTCAGGAATACATCTTAAATGGGATTAAAGGAGCCTAATTGGAGGAGTGCATGTAGCATTATTATGTAGCGCTGCTCGAGGAAGAATTTTATATAAGGAGAATGTTAGAAAGAAAAAAGGCATACTTATTGCACGCAATTAATTATTGAATTGTAGTTTATAAAAGTTTTAATAAAGTAAATTATATATGGGTTTATGTCTTTAATTAAGTGATCTAAGATTTGAATCATGATTAATCTTTAAATGAGTGAGCGGATTAGGAAGGGGTGGACAATCTCTTCCTCCTCTTCCCCTAAAAGTCGTGAGATAAGTTAATTATCACTTTTCGTGTTAGTACTTCATACCAATACTATCATTAATTTTTTTTCCTCAAATATAAGTAAATCCGAAATAAAAATATTTATATTTTAATTAAAAATAATACAATTTAATAAAATTAACTATTTTTTTAATAAATATAAAATATATATTTTTTCCTCTTATATATGAGATAGCAGAGTAATGTTTACGATCGCTGCACCAAAGGCATCAGTTAACAAGGTACCACTCATAACAAGGACATTTTGTCCTCAATAAAAAATCATAATCAATTCAAATATTTAATAATATCACATAATTAATATCTTTAAAATCATGAAAAATATTTATATTCTTTTTTATATTTGTTTTTTCATTTCTTATTTTTTTTCCTCATTTCTATATATTTTTTTTTTCTTTTCTATCATTTTCCTTCAATTTCACCACCTTTTATCATTTGATATATATTTCGTTCTATTTTTATTTTTAATCTTTTACTATGTTTTTTTAAGAACAAATATTTTTACTATATTTTAGTGAAATACACCCCATCAGTTTGTGCTGAGGGGGCTCCTGGATTTTTTCAATTCAGTTTTCTAATATAGATAATTTTAAAAAATTAATATTAAGTAGTTATTTTTATGTAGGAAATTTAATTATATAAATAATATCATTTATATTTTATTTATCTTTTTATGTTTTAATAAAATATTCTATTCTTTTGTAATATTTATCGTAGAGATAATTGTATTTTTTTGTTTTTTTACATAAAATATTTGAGTACATTTATTTTTCTTTCAAATAGTTTTCCTTTTAAAATACATTATTATTATTATTATTATCATTATTATTATTATTATTATTATTATTTTAAAAGTTATAAATAATTATAGTTTGTAATCAAATGATTTTATTAACCTTTGTTAATGGGCAAAACTTACAAACATTATATAAAAATTTGACAACTTAAATTTTGAAATATATCAACAAACATTTCATCTTTTCATCACCATTTTCGTATATTCTTTTTATTTCTCTTATCTTGTCTTTGTTCTTACTATGGTGAGATTCCACCGTGCTTTCCATCTCAGGATCTAGGCCCGCGTGCAATATGATTTTTAAGAAAGCATATTAGATTAAATTGCACTTATAAATTACCACATTTTGCTTTCAGAGTCATAGCCTTTGTCACAACAAATATCTTTATTCTTTTAATTTTCAACTATTTGAAAATAAATTCAGTAAAATAAACAACTATTTGTTGACTACTATTATCCTAAAAGATAATTTAGTGAGCAATATAATTTATTCAAATTTAGTACATTTTTAGAATATAATTAATAGGGAACGATTGTTTCACATAATCTTTTAGGATTTGTGAGAATGTATATTTACACATTTATTTCAAGGTAATCGAAAAATATTTCTATATATTTTTTATTCATAAGAAAGTAAGATGTTTATGTTTATGTTGATTTTGAATTAAATGATTCCCATGAAAAGAGGGTGTGAATATGGATTTTTATGGGTTGAGAATCATATTAATTATGTAAAAAATTTATTATATCCTTAATTAGGGGTGTTCACGAGTGTGGGTCACTCGCGAATTTGAATTGATCCAAACTGATCCAAACAGTTTGGGTTGAGTCATTTATATATACGAGTCAAAACCAAATCGAAATGATCAAAACCGTTTATGTACGGGTTGAGTCATGAGTTTAGATCTATTGATTCGATCAAAATCGAACTCAACCAATGAAATATTTTAGAATTGTTTGGTTTGACTTTAAATACTGCTAATATTGAGAGTTCAAGTATTGGAACTGCAAATGTTTATAATATTAATGGATCATATTTTGTTCATTTGTTTCAACAAAGTTGGTTGCACCAAAGCTTATTGCAAGAAATTAGTTTGTAGGAAATAATTGTGATTCAAACTATTATAGTAAATATCGTTGAAGAATATTTTGTTTTAATTTGTATTAGTCTATTTTAGAATATTATATTGATGGTGTTAAATAAATCAATTTTACTACTTTCAGGCATTTGATAATAATGTGTTAGGGTAAATAGTCATTTTTATCCCTGAATATGTAAAGCACAGACAAATTTGTACCAAAAAGATGGAAATTCAAATTTTAGTAAATTGGACCATAGATTGGACCAAAATGTTAGTAAATTTTCATTGGACTAATTGTGAGATCCTAAATTTCGTTTCATTTAAGGATAAAATATAATTTAATCTTCACTTTTTCCTTTTTTTTTGTTCTAACTTGTAAAATATAATTTAATTCTTCCATTGGACCAACATACTTGATTTTGTTCTAATCTGTAATTCAACACCAATACGTTTGATTTTTTTCTAACCTTTAACTAAGAAAGTTTTTTTTAAATGGTCTTACCAGCTCAAAGGATAATAACCAATTAAGCGCATATTTAATGTTGTCAATTGTCAACTCCTCTCTCAAACAGGACTGAGTCTAACACATACGGATTTTCAAAATTCACTAAATAAAAGGGACACAAAATCAAAACAACGTTGATAATAATAATTCCAACACAGAGAGAAAGAATAGAATAGAACAAATCACATCCTCGTTTGACAATCATTTTTCAACCATGTTGACAATCATTTTTGTAATATTTTCATCCCTCTGTGCCATGTTGGTTCTTTCATTAATGGTAACAGACGGAAGTTAACGGATGAATAAATTAGTCACACTTTTTTCATTTTCGAGGACTAAAATTTGAATTTTCATCTTTCGGAGATAAATTTGTCAGGTCTCTACATATTCAGGGACGAAATTGTATATTTACCTTATTGTATTAATTGTATTTGATATTTGGATAAATCATGATATAATATAGTAATTTTAAGGAAAAAATCAAATTTAAATGGGTAACCCGTTAGCCCGAACCGAACTAAATTGTTCATGAATGGGTTGGGTTTCAAAAAATAAAATTTGAAAACCAAACCGTACCGAACCAATCAAATTTGATTGAATTATATCCTAAATTTGATCAAAACCGATCTGAATCGATCACGAATACCCCTACCCTTAATATCAATACCTACATATAAGTTAGTATTTCATATTTTGCCGTTCAATTTTGATAGCAGATAGTGTGAATTTGAAGACAGAAAACAAGTATGTTGCAATTGTTTTTGAAAATTAATTATTGATATGAAGGTAGTTTACCATTTTGTTTTTTTGTTTACGTAGGTGTGGTTAAAGTTTTGGTGTAAATGTATTTTTGTGTTGCTTGTTCTTTACAAGGTTAGAGGAGATATTTTGGTGTTGCATTAATTTCTTTAATAGTAAAATGTGGTTAAGAAATTTATTGGTAAAATTGTAAGATCTTTTTACTGTTATTTGCAAAATGGAGTGTCTAGCCTCATCTTGTAGTCTACGTGTATATAAGAAGTTTTTTAATATAAAAAAAAATGATATTTTGGTAATATAACATACATTTTTAAGGAAAAAATAACTTGAACCAAACACATTTTTTAAAATATTCATAGGAATATAAAAAAGATTTTCAACCAATTTTAATAGTTAAACAAATGCATTTTTCTTGAAATACCTTCTCATCTAAAAATTATGGGAATAACATTTCTAGAAATGAAATAAGATTTCATGAAATAAACTCTCCCTAAAAAAATTATGATTAACATAAATACCAATTTTTATTATAAATTTATTAAAATTATTGGTGACATGTAGAATTGATTATTGTCATTTGTAATTTTGGGTCTTTAAAAATATGTTTAATATTTTTTCTGTAAATTTATTTTTATTAGAAATTCTTAAATCATTTTAGAAAATATATAAATATTTTTTTTGAACTTTAATTTTTGATTATATTTTGGCCTCTCCAGCCATTAAATCTTGGATCCGCCCCTACACCCCTACAATCAGTTTTTCTTCTTCTTTTTTTTTTTTTTACAAAATGGAATAAAGTGACAAAAAGAAGAAAGAAAAACAAAACAATAACCCGTCCTCCCCTCTTTGAAAATTTGAAACAAATGGTGCTTCCAGTTCTGTCGGTGCTTGAAACAATTGAGCTAAGCTATCCACTAGCAAAAAGAACATATGCATCTGCCGGAAGATAAAGTAAGAGACCCATCTAAAAGATGTACTTAGAGCATCTCTAACACGGGGTGCTCCATGCGTTCCTTAGCGTGAAAAATCAGTTCCGTGAAGAAATCTTGCACTGGAGTTTGCTGACTTGGCGAAACGGTTTCGTAAAAAATGACAAGCGTTCCTTATATAAGGAACCGAAACTTATGTAATAAAATAATATTTTCCTCATGAACTACCCTTAAAAAAAGAGGGAAAATACCAATCAGAAGTTGCACATGGAGAAAGAGATTGCGATGGTGGTGCCGCTCGGAAGAGGCCGCACGCATGGAGCAAGAGGCTAGCGCACCGCCTGAGGTAGAGGTCACACGATGTCGAGACCGAGTGGTGGAAGAGGTTGTGCACGAGGTCGGTAGAGCGTGAGGTCGAGGCCGCGCGAAGGAAGAGGTTGTGCATGAGGTCGAGGTCGCGCGAGGTGGAGGCCAGGCAGAGGAAGAGGCCGTGCGCGAGGTCGAGGCCGTGCGCAAAGGAAGACACTAGTGGCTTCTGGAGGAGAAAATGGAAAATGAAAAAAGAATGTGAAGAAGAAACATGAAGCTTCTGGAACTGAGAGAAGATGATGGATTTTTTAGTTTAAAAAAAAAAGAAGCTTCTAGGTGGAACATTGGGATTGGGGATTCTTTTAAAGAAAATAATATTGTTTAATGATGGTGGGTGGTGGTGGAACGTTGGAGTTGGTGATATTTTTTTTTAAAATTGTTAGTGAATTTATTTGTTTATATTGTAATCTAAAAATTATCATTACATATTATTTCTTATAAATTTGTGTTAGTTCTACGTACAATATTTTTAGTTTTAATTTTTTATTTTCTCTAAAATAGATATAAGCAGTATGGTTATTTATAAAATTAATCACTCTACTAGTAAGTAAAATTTTCATTATGTTTAATTATCTATTATTATATAAAAAAATATTTTTGATTGTTATGTATTTCTTTTAATATTTTCTTCAATTATTCATATTTTTATTTGTATTTATAAAATTTTAAAAAAAGTTAAGTTTTAATAAAAAATATAAATATGTGGATAATTTGAAGTTTCTTGTTATTTCTTACATTGGAGTAAAATTTTCTGTGAATTTCTTATGAGTGACATAACACCTTAGGAACCGATAAAAAAATGATGAAGAAATTCATTGAAAATGCTCCAATTGGATATGCTCTTATGATGAGAAGCACTCTCTTTAGCTAGGTTCCTGTGTTTATTTCACGATCAGATGTTTCAATTAATAGAATTAATTGGATTAGTTAAGGAATACGTAAATTATTGTAAATCTGATACGATCTTTGATGGCTACGATAAAAAAAAATTAACTCAAATAATTATTAATTGATTGCCAAAATTTTCATTTGTATCTCAGAATTTCAAAGTGCAGGTAATGCGAACTATGATGTTCAACTCGTTTAATTCTTTCATCTTAAATATGATGATGGATTTATTTTATAAAAAAATCATATGTTTTAGAGGTGAGGTCAATCCATTAAGTTTGACCTAATGATAATAATTGAGTTAATTTACACAAGATGTTAAGTTTAAGCTTCACTATTATTATTATTATTATTATTATTAAATGAAGTGGGTTGATGAGATTCTACTTTGAAATAATTCAAAACCTATCTTGATATTTTATGTTCTTTACTTTAAAAAGAGTTCAATAATGTAAAATAATTTTATACACTCAATAAATAAATAAAATGTCATTGATATAACTTTCTAAATTATTATTATAAAAATAAAAAATTTATTATAAACAATTATTTATAATCAGATGATAGTGTAAAATTTTACACAGTCAATCCACCATCTATTTTCTCATTTAAAAAATATATTTATTAATAGTTATTTATTAGTGATATTTTTTTAGTTTAATATATAATACTGTTTTTCTAATATATATTATTTTGTTTTTAAGGTAATACTAATACTTCTTTTTTGAGGAAAAATATTAATTGTACTAATTATTATGATAAAATAGATTTGAAGTAACAACTATTATGATAGGATAAAATTTAATTGACTTTACTGTGGAAAGTTTAAGCATAAAGGTGCTGCTGCAAATTTAATTAGCAGGCAAGTATAACAGAAAGCCAGTGTAAAAATATTGGTGAGAATTCTAATAACCCGCAAAAATTTATTTTTGACAAGCAATATATTTTAAAGAATGAAATTTTATGGTATTTGGATGCAAGTGGTGTAGCACACTAGCACAAGTGGTGTAGCACACTATCACAAGTGGTTCATTCTTAGGCAGTTCAAATTTGTCGCTTGATTTATGCTTTTTTAGGTCAAATAAAGCATTTGTCATTTCGAATATTTGCTACTCACTCTTCTCTTCAGTTAAGCAATAATTAAATTCCACTTAGTAAAAACTCATCAAGAGCTTACGAAGTTGAGATTGATTATTGGAACCCCACTGACGCAGCCGAGACAAAGAGATGAAGAAGAAATTTTACACTTTCACCACAATCAACGCACACCCACCAGACAGAGAGAGGAAGATAATTGTTTCCCAAAAACTTATTCAGTAAACTTGATTTTTTGATGTACACATTCTACTGTTTATATATAGGAAAAAATTTATATATTATTATATACTAAAATTACTACATGCTTGATGACAACGAAAAATTACACGGTACTGCCATGTGTTGAGATTGAGCGACGGTACTAGCTAAAACGAAGGATGAGGAACGAGCAAACAAATAAGCATTTAGACTTTAGAGGCTAGGAAGTGACAATATATATATATATATATATATATATATATATTTGAAGATAAAATAAAACTATAATCATTACTTACAAGTAATTCATTAAACACATATTGTTTCTGATAGATAGCTACTAGAGAAATAATTAGGGTAAATTCAGAAAAAAGAAACACAACATAAAAGTAAATGAGAGAAAATAAAAATATTCATTGGTTCATCATAAGTGACTCTTCAATTCATACAAAATATTCATTCTCATCTTCCTAATGGATCTGATGAAGTCTAAGGATAATTTGGTATTTAGGGAATTCAAAACAAGGATCCTAAATAGGGCCCACCAGTTAAACTACAAGTGATTTTATAATTTCTTTTATAAAAGTCCTTCAGCCAATAAGGCCATGAAGGAATACGGTTGGGCCTATAGTGGGTTGGCCCACTATCAGTTTCATAGGTACTTTTTGGATTAACAATTATTCTCTCACTTTATTTCAGAATAAGTAGGTACTCCCATGCATAAGAGGGATCAAAACTGAGAAAGAAAGGTAATCTGCCATCTCGATTATCCAAACTTGAAATAGAAAAGTGTTGAAGCATAAGTGTGTGAGGTCAGTTGATTAGAAATGAGAAAGATGAATAAGTGATGGAAATATTCATAATCCTAAGTGTTAAAATTTTATGTTAAAATGTAATGTCAAATTGATTTATTTATGTGATTTATTTTGTAATTCATTGGTGTAAATATCTCAAAAATTTACAATGCACAACAAAAAGCAACCAAGCATGCAGACTCTTGTCTCACGTTTCACAGTGTCGTTTTTCTGATGCTACTTAATCACGCCAATGAATGTACATGGGTGCTTTCTGTCAATCATTTTCATTTTGTTGCACCTTCTGCCACTCTCACTTGAAACACAATTATTTGGAGATTGGACCGTATCTACTCTCAAACCAGCTTTTCTTAATTGAGTCATAAGCTTCTCGTACCCATAGATTTTTCTTTATATTTTTTGTATCGTGTCTTCAGTTAATTGTTTAAACTTTTCTCCAAACTTAGTTTTACCTAAATCCTGGTTCTGGTACGTTCGATTTGATGCTGTCATGTGGTCTCTCTCAAATATGTTAGAAGCATAATTCTTTGGTTCTTTTACAGATATTGCCCATAATTCAGTACTCCTTTAAGAATAATATGATAAATTTCTAAATGCTAGGCTCTAATAATGTAAAAATCAATTGTAATAAAAATTTCTTTCAACTAGTCCCTGAGCTATCTGAGATAGATTTTTGGTAATTAGTAATCAGAAAAATAATATATGCGTGAGATCTGTAAAGAAAAGAAAAAGATATTACGATATTCCCGCCTAATATATTTAATTTATTTCGTGATGATTCTAAAATTAAAAAAGATAATGGGTCCGACTAGGTAACCATAATTAATCAACTTCTGAATCTGTCCTATTTAGTTGTAGCATATATAATGCAATGCTTTACCCATGCTAGCAATAAATAGATTGATTCAGATGTCCCTACACAGTCTATCATGCACAATAAGAAAATGAAAAATCATACTTCTGTGATTTGAAATTTGAGAATATAGGTTCCAACAAGTCAAAGAAAGAGAAAGGTAGCTAAAAAAAGTTAAAGAAGAGATAAAAGTATTCAAATACAGCTTGTGTTTTGTATATACTTACTCCTCTAGTGATATTTTTTTTTTTCATTTGATCTAATATTAGTCGTACTATTCTATAACAACATTTGATTTCTTTCTAGTTCTACACTCGTATAATTTCATATAATTTATTTTCGTTCTCATAAAATAATTTATAAAATCATCTTCTATTCTAATTTTTATTTTCTTTTCCTTTTATTTTCTCAAACAAACATACTAATATATTTTTCCTTTTAATTTATTCAAACCAAAGAAAAAATAAAGTTTTAAATAAATAAATCCATAAAAGTTGATTACTACTACAATAATCCAATCTCATTAAACACCAAGGCATGGGATCACACAATTGTATAAATGTTCTCACATCACACTTGCCACATGGTGGTTCGAAGCTGTGAACCATTAAATTTATTTCCCTTTAAATCAAAATCTATCTGTCCAGTGTTCACAGTTAGAGTTATGCACTGTCTTCTCTAGTTTTCTCTATCATCCCTCACAATGCGCTACCTCACTTGCAACGCCGAGTCCGCAATAGCCACATGCGACCCTCACTCCCTCAAGAAAAAGCAAAAGCCCAAAAGCCCAGCCCAGGCCCACCCCGTGCGACACTTCGCCTACTCCGACATCCTCGACGCCACCAACAACTTCTCTGCCGATACCTTCCTAGGTAAAGGCAGCCACGGCACCGTCTACAAGGCCGCATTCCACGGCGGTGCCCTCGTCGCCGCCGTCAAAATAACCAAACCCAAAACCTCAAACGAAATCGAAATTCTCTCCCACCTCAAACAAAACCCTCGTCTTGTTAACCTAATTGGCTTCTGCAACGACCAAACCCAAACTAACAACATTGACAACGACAGACTCATTGTTGTCGAGTACATGCCCAACGGTTCGCTCCACGAGCTTCTCCACTCGACTAAAAATCCTGTTCGACCCCCAAGCTGGACCGCGCGAGTCCGGTTTGCGGTTCAGGTCGCGAAAGCGGTTCGCGGTTTACACACTTCCGAACCGCCAGTTATTCACAGGGACATAAAGTCGTCCAATGTGTTAATCGACGAAAAGTGGAACGCTAGACTCGGTGACTTCGGGCTCGCCGTGAGGGGACACGTGGCGGATTCTCGCGTGCCACCGGCGGGGACGTTAGGATACCTTGACCCGTGCTATCTTGCGCCGGGGGATCTTAGTTCCAAGAGCGATGTCTTCAGTTTCGGAGTTTTGCTGCTCGAGATTGCGAGTGGGAGGCACGCGCTCGACGTTAGGCACAGTCCGCCGTCGGTGCTGGACTGGGCGGTGCCGCTGGTCCGGCGCGGTGAGTTTAAGGAGATTTGTGACCCGAGAATCGGAACTCCGCCGGACATGGCGGCGTTCCGGCGGATGGCGGTGCTGGCGGCGAGGTGCGTGAGGAACACCCCGGAGAGAAGGCCGTCGATGGTGGAGGTGTTGGAGTGTCTAACGGCGGTGAGGAAATGTTTTCGCGCGCCGGTGATGTGGAAGAAGATTAAGAGGCGCGTGGAGTCAGCGCGTGGGGATTTGTTTCATGATTTGGACAGGACTGAGGATGTAGGGAGAGTAGTTAAGTTAGGAAGTAGTAGTAGAAGGAACGGGAAAGTATCTAGTGTGTCGGGTGTAGAGTACGAGGGTGGACCCGCGAATCCAGCGGTGAGATCTAGATCAATTGGTTCGGGTTCGTTATCAGGTTTGGATGGGTATCCGAACCAGGTTGGGTTTGGGTTCAAGAATAGGAAAGGAAAAGTGAGGCTAAAGAGATCGAGGTCTATGGGGAGTCCGGTGCCTCTCCGGTGATTGGAAGGTGGACCCCACAAGAATGTTGTTGTTTCTCTCTCCTATGGAGAGAATCTTAATTCGTCTATGTGGTTTTTGAGACATATAATAGCTGTAATAATAAGGATACAGTTAGTTCGACAGAGATGGTGCTGTCCAAGTTGGCTATTAAGGATAAGAAGTTGGAACAGGGAATGCTGGAAAAACCGTTGATTTATTATTATTCGCATAGCGTTGAGAATCATCAAAGTAATTGAGTAGCTTATGCTGCTTTTTGTGATTGGGTTTTTTCGTAACACGCGTGGGAATCTTTGACAAATTATGAAGGAGGATTCCGATTAACGTGCAAGGGAAAAGTGAAGCTGTTTAGTTGTGTGCGTATATGGATACTATTCTTTGAGGTAGTAGCCACATTGCTGTATTATTCAAATTTGATAGTATTTCGTACCACTAACACTTTAGCATCTTACAGGTCAGGGGAAAAGAAATTGCTGGCCTAGTCAGTTACTACTCTTAAATTTTGATTCGACAATTCTTTGTTTCATTTGTTTACTCTGCAAATGTATTCTTTGTTACATCACTTACATGTTTGGCAAACATAACGCTTGTAATATCTACTAACATAATGGTCTAATAATATTGAATCCAATCTGCATATATGAAAAAATGTGTTTGGAACCAATTATTAAACATGGTTCTTGTCTCTCTCCATGCATGTCAAACACTCCAAAAATGCAGTAGTTCTTTGGTGATTCTTCAGCTTGTACGCGCGTCAAATGAGATGAGACGCATAACCAAACAAGCAGTTTTGTGTACGTTATTTTTCATTTTTTTGACAAAAAATTTAAATTAGTAATTAATCCATGTATATATTAATTTAATGTTTATTTAATTAATAAATTAATTTACCACTTCAAAAAATAAATTACTTTTTCATGCACGCATGTGTGTTTGGTTTTTGATATAGCTCATCATTACAATTTACAGCAGACATGTATATAGATTTTAACTTCATCTGTAAAATCATATCGATTGATCAGGCCTTTACATTGTTCCACCGTTGGATATCATACGGAAAATCATTTATGAATTATGAACACCTAAATACTAATTCACACTTTGAAGAAAAAAAAAGAAATATAAATAAATAAATAATATAATGTAATAAAAAAAAAACAGATAATTCTTTTTAGTATTAACAAGGTGTTTAATTAATTAATATATAGAAGTGTCGATGTATCTATCATTACTCATATCATATTTTCCACGTAGAAACATCAAAGATGCGATATGATGACATGCGGCAACATATAAACACCACTAGCTACGACCATAAAATGCAAGCAGAAACAGTGGAACATGTCTACATACGACAGGCATAAAGCATTTATAGCTAGATTTGAACATTGTCTTCTGGCAACAAATAAAAAAATACAAAAAAAAATGTGGCTGTTATACAGTATAACTGTATAGAGTCGTGAGCGTTTGGATGTTATCTCTTCTTATTTCCATACATTGGGGTTGTTACTTGTTAATCATGTGGTTGTGGCTCAATCTGTATGCATTGAATGCATTTTGGATCCTTATGGACCTCCCCAAGAGGGAAGAAATACTTATGGACCTCCCCAAGAGGGAAGAAGGAACTAGAATTGGTAATAAGCTTTTATTTTTGGGCCTCTGCAATCTGCATGCAGTGAAGGTAAATTGGTGGAGTTTCAATTATTACTGCATGAGGTTTTGGTGTGCAATGTGCATTTTGCCAACAATATTTGTCTTAGATTGTATAACTATCCGTACGTACCTATTAATTACTGCAACCGAAGATCTTGATATGCAACATTTCCTGATATATAAGCTTCGGAGAAGATCTTGTATTTGCACGGTATATATATAGTTGACAGCGATCTATTCACTTGTTTTACTGTATCTTGAACCAAAAGGAAAAGGAAAACTATCTCAAGGTAATTTTTAAACATGAGAGCTGTCATAAGGGGTCGTTTTCTATAGAAAGAAGACATGTAGATCATTACTTGAGGCCCTAAATCATTTAGTTTCCGAGGAATGCTAGATAATATTCATTTTTCTTTCCGTCTTTTACCAAGTTTTACTCACATATAACTACTATAGGCGATTTAAGGTAAGTGGGCCACTATAATTAAATTCGTAAATATTAACGTTTTAATATACAAATTAGTTAGTGACATTAATTAGGAATAAGATTCACTGTGTTTTTTATTTTTATTTTTTATAGTTTCTACCTGTATTATGTGATTAAACTTTGTTCATGTCATTCAATTCACTTTTAACTCGTACGGGAGTATTTATAAAATTACAAATTAATTACAGGTTAATTATATCAATTAAAAATTTAATTACTCTATTAGCTTTATAAACTTCATTATACTTTTATAATAGTTTAATTATATAATTTGTCTCTTAATTATATTTTAAGGTTTAATTTGACTTCTCAATTGTTTAAAATGAAACATTTGTATCCTTTTTGTTATATCCATTAATTATTTGATCAAAATCGATATTTTTTGTGCTAGTTGTGTTGAAGCGTGTACTTTTTAAATTGATTATTTGACAAATGATATAAAAGACTCAATTTTGATAAAAAAAAACTGAGGATGTCCTTTTAATTTGTTGTTAAACAACTGATTTAAAAAATATGATATTTTGCAACAACCAATATAAAAAATATCAATTTTTATCAAATAATTAACATATTTGATAGAAATTATATAATTATTTTATTTTAAATAATTGAGGAACCAACTTAAATCTTCAAATATAGTTAATGGACTAATTATATTATATAATTAAGCCTTTGTAATATCTTCTTCTCTCATTTCAATAAAGTTCCATTTTTAACTTTTGTATATTTTTCTATATTTTTTCTCAATTTCTGCCATCTTTACTAACAATAATAACAAATAATCAAGCTAGGTGAACTATGAGAAATAAAAAGAACATTTAATTTGAAACCACTAAAAAGTCATGAATCGTGAATATATATGATATATATGATGCATTGCTTGGATGCAAGCTATTAAATTGAATCCCTTTCTCGGCTTATACCCCATCATTTTCAGTGATTCTTTTTCTCGACTCTGATAATTTATAGCAGCCACGTCCGCACTAGTTCTAGTTTCCATATCCTAATTTCGTGGACGGTAAAAAGGGACATTAAACAAATTAAAAATTGCCCGTTTTCTCAACACCTTCAATTCCCCTTTCTCAAGTTTAATTTTTGGTATTTGTCCTTTATCCTAGCTAGGTTGATAAATGATAACCCTTCCGAACCTAAATTTAAACACCAAAAATATATAATTTTAGGCTTAAATTTAAAATAATTTTAACTACTTTGATAATTTTTTATCATACTATTCCAAAAAATTCCTTTTAATTAATTATGATTCTAGTTCTAATGATTATTTTTAGTTTTAATGAATGAGATTTTAAAAGAAAAAATTAAATATGATTAGTAAAATTAAATAACATTAGCAATCTTTTTTTTTTTGAAAGAGTTAACATTCTGTCTTAATGTAAAGTTAGTTATTTACATTTGGTATTAAAAGGTTAAAGGAGATGGATTGAAAAATTAGAGAAAGCAGAAATTAAGCGTGGAATATCAATGAAAGTAGTTGTTGGATTAGGATCAAACGCTTACGTTGCATGTGATGAGCTGGTATTTATTTACATTTGTTGCTTTCTTGTTAAGCTGGTGTTTTATTTACATTTGTTGCTTTAGTTGAATTCTGGAAAAATTATTGCAATATTGGTTATGAAATTCATGATAAGGAAGGGAAGTTAAGTCCTGTTGCTATGTAAACTGTAAAGGAAGGTGACAATTGCAATGTCCTTTTTACCTCAATATGGAGGAACTGAGATGAAGCTTAATCATCATAAAGAGTAAGTGCATGTACATATGTTTCTTTTCATTTATTACTTCTTTTGACACCTTTACAATACTTTTATTTTCATCATTTTCTGTGGCTTTACACTGTGGAAGCATCCTGGTAGTAACACGAAGTAAACATGTGTAGAGAAAACATGGCTTAGAATATGTGATTCAAAAGTATATGTTACTACTTCTTGAAACTCTCATTGATATTTATACATACGTTACAATAGCCAAATTCTATTACACGTGTACATGTGCATCTTTATGTATGGACTGAGGCTTCAAAGAAAGAACATGTGAGGAGAAATGAATTTTTGCAAGTAATTGGAAGGTTTTTTAAGGCATTTAGGGAGGTAGGAAGTGTTGCTGTCAGATGAGGAATGGATTTTTTATGCAGGAAATTCACTCAAGTGGCTATTAATATGAATTTCTATAGTAGGTGAAAATGAGGTTTTGGTTATATGCTTCAATGACTTGGTGCAGTGTATTACTACACAAACATAGCAGGCAAGAAAATAAAAGTATTATTGTTACTATTATATATACCACTGATAATTCAAGTAAAGAATATTAATACTGAATAAAGCTAGGACCTTATTGTTAGGATAAACGTTTAAATAAATATTGTTACGTAGTTTGAATTTTAAAAGGAGTAATATGTGAAAGATATGGGTAGAAAAGATATGAGGAAAGATAAGATATGGAGAGAGATATTATAGAAAGATATTAGAAAAGATATTATTTAGATTTAAAATTTGAATTGTTTAGGTTATTTCAAATGCTTATAAATAGCATAT
>PYAF01004732.1:738341-761629 GCA_007407185.1 Glycine tomentella | reverse complement strand
TATTACATCATTATATAACTTTTAATTATATAATATATTTTTAAAACTAACATTGCTCTTTTCATATAAATTAATATACAAAATTTCATATTAATCCATAATCATTTGTTACTTTTTTCATACAAATTAAAATCAATATAATATAAACATTTTAAAATATAATAAAATATGGATCATTTAATTACCTTCTTATTGTTCAATTTTGACAAAATTTGATACAAACGATATTAATAATTAGTAGATGTAATTTAATAGTTGGATCAATAAAAATCATATTTTATATCAAGTTATAAAAATGATGTAATAATTACAAAGTTACAACCGGTGTAACTTTGACAACTATTGCATAATTCTATAATTTTCAAGTGGATAATATTTTCTCAAAACTTCCAATTGGATTGAAAGTCCCTCTCTCATAGACCGTACATGCAAAATATTCTATTAATCCAAAATCATTTACTACTTCATTCATATAGATTATAATCGACATAATATAAACATTTTAAAATATACTAAAATATAAATCATTTGATTATCTATTTATTATTGTTCAATCTTGAGAAAATTTGACAAAAATGATCTTGATAGTATGTAGATATAATTCAATGACTGAATCAATAAAAATTATATTTTATATCAAATTATCAAAATAATATAATAATTATCAAAGTTACATCAATATAATTTGATATTTTGATATATATATATATATATATGTATATATATATATATATATCATAAAATTCTGGATTTATCACTGCAATTGATGCTATTTTGACCATAAAGGAGAGTTATAGAATTTAAAGAAATTGAGTGGATGTCTGGATTATCCATGTGAGCCACATAACAACTACTCTTGGGAAGGCTTAAAATGCAACTATAGCACCCTACTTCCTCCCCAAATTATATCTTTGTGAGTAATCTCGTTCGATCCTTTTACTTCTCCCATTCTTAAAGTCCTAATTGAATAAATCAGTTTTGACTTTAACTTTATACTTGATATTATTCAAGTTTAGAAGTAAGCATACTCTTTTTATAGGAAATTAGCTCAAGCAGTTTGAGTGGAATAATAACTTCTGCCATTTCCAATGTCTATACTCATTGGAATCTCTGTAATTACGTACACATGATAGAAAATTCTGAGTACTTGTTATCATTATTGCTTTAAGAAATTTTATTCATAATAAAATCTCTTTAATAATTATACAATAAAAAATTGTACAATTAAGAGTGAGATACGATGAGAAGATAGAGAAATATGTAATAAGATGGGCACAATGTGAAGAAGAGAGAAAAATAGAAAGGATAGTATTGTAAAAAAAAATATCTATGAATAATGTAACACTTATGCTCATCACCTGTACAAAATTTTACCACGTTAAAGAAGACTATTTTCAATCATCTATTTATTCTCACAGAACCTACATTTTTTTAATTCAGGGACTTAAATATATAACAACAATTTAACTGGAGCAATCCTCAATTTTTGGAAGAATTGAAATCCCTTAAATTTTTGTAAGTGTTTTGATGATTGTGGTGGTGTGACCTGATATATACAGTGGTAAATTGGCGTAATGGCTGATGCAAGAAAAATCAATTTTTTGTAGGAATTTAAAGAACATTAATCTATTTTCAGATTCCGCTCCTACCACTCTTGTAAAAAGATCAAGAGCTGGATTACTCACGTTGAGGTATGCCCTAATATAATAGACCTAGAGATGTTTATTTCAAGCTTAACTAGAGTCGCATTTGTCTTAAAAGTATGAGAAATCATGGTAAAGAATGCTAAGGTGGAAGGAGTGGTATATTAAAATAGTTTTAGGGGGGAGAAATTATAATTATTAGTCAATGTAATTTCTAAAGTTACAGTATTATGTCTAAAGAGATTTAATTATTTTCACAGTTTTAGGGGGGAGAAATAACTAATATAATAACATGAAATAGTAAAATAAATATCGTTTGCTAATTTTAAAGATCAAAGTAGTATTCTTTATAAAAGATTTAATTAATTAATGTTTAAAAACTATTAGAGATTAGTTTAGTGTATTACTTGTTTGCCAATTTACAAATCTAATTATCTAACTTGTGGTCTTCACATGTTGATTCGGCAGCAGTTTTTACGTAGAAACAAATAATCTTGGATATCTTGCATTGCATTTTAGATTGTTGCTTCCTGCATTTCTCGTTTTACATTTTGGAATGAGTTTTTCATAATGTAATAGAAAAAGTGCAAGCAGCAATAACAAAAGTACAAGAAGTTATTCCCCGCATTTTTTCAAACGGTTGCAACTGGGCCTCCATAGAAGCAACATGGGCGAAGAAGATCAGCAACAACTTTTCGGGCCATTCTGAGCTCCAACGGGCAGTTGCTTTCTGCACCTTCAATATTGTTTACTGCAACTCTTTTAAGGTTTTAGAACACCTAATCTAGAATGTAAAATTACATTCCGAAATTGGTACAGGAAGCAGATAATTTCCACTGCAAGGGTGAAATATTACATAGCCTGCAATTAAAGGGATCAATTTCAACCGGGATACTGTAGACACCTCCGTATTACATATGTATAGTCAATTGAATTGAATAATAATTAGCGTCAAAGGGGAAAAAAAATCTTGAGCACATCTATCAAATAATCAAACACTACAGTCATAGTATGAATAATGCTTCCGAATAATACTTGTTTAGTTGTTTTATCCAAGACATAATTTGGACTTTTTCATGTCTGTGTTGACAGAATCGATTATGGATAAAACCTCGCATTATTGGCTCTACGTATGTATTTGCCTACAACATGGCTTTTACTTGTCCTATATTAAATTACTATTCAAAAGCACGTACGATCTAATTGTAATCATTAACCTTATATTGCCTTGTTTTTGTTAATGAAAGCATGGAAGTTTCTATCAACAACAAAAAGAAATCAAAGCCAGGAAAGCTTACTCTCTACAACCCCTTTTTGGCTTAGACAACGTATGTGGTAGCTAGCTAGCATGAGTGACAATAATTAAAATGAAAATATACCTTCTACCCTAAGAATGGAGAAAGGAGTAGTGGATCTTTGTTTGGGTGTGCACATGGTGTTGGAGTTTGACATATATGTATGTACGAGAGGAGCATTTGGAAATATTGAGGGTAGATAAATTGTAACGTTGATTATGACAAGATATGAGAATCTAATATAAGTGGGTCAAGGGTTTTAGGTAATAGGAATATGGGGGCATGGCAGATGGAGGGCCCACGGAAGCAGAAAATGAGTCTTTGTTAGTGTTAGTGTGAAGGGAAATTACAGGGGAATGGAATCCTTGCCATTAGAGAAGAGAAGAAACACAAAGTATAAGGCTGCCATAAAGCATATTTGAAATGGGAAAATGAAGGTCAGACACTCACCTCCCCTCATACCCCACCTCCTTCAACCTCTTTTTCTCGTCTTGTCTCTAATCATGTTCCGTATTTATTTACTTTGTTCATTTTAATTTTTACACTCCAAAATTTCTGCCCCTTCAATCGATTTTTTAATCAAATGGGGGTAAATCTTTTCATAGTTTTAAAAAAATCTCAATCAGGGATAAGTCGTGTTTCATGAATAAGTAACTTTAATATAAAAAAAAATTCAAAAGTCATAAATATACATGCTACTTCAGTTAATCGTGACTCTCAACCACAACTTATTCTTGATTGGGGTTTTTTTCTTCAAAACTACCCTTATTTGATAATTTTGAAAAAACAAAATACCTCCTTTTGGTAACAAAACCCATTCAATCCTATGAATCACCAAACTAAAGAATGTCATTTACCTTGAATGCTGAAAATAAAAATCCAAACAAAACAAACCCCAAGCCCAATCCGGCCAACTGAAACAAACTCCTTGAATTTGAACGATTTAAATATACTTTTGTTTAAAGTCAACATTCTATTCTTCTTATTGCTAGATCCAATCTCCTGGTCCGAAAAGGAAAAAGAAATTTTCACGTTCTTCCTTTCAAGAAGGAAGGATTAGAAAAATTCTATTAATTGCAATTTTCTCCAGATTCCAAGAAAAACATATAAAAAAAGTTAAAATAATACCATCCCGCGATCACCCCAGAATGAATTTCATCTTAAGTTAGCAAATCATTCTTTTTTTTCTAATACAATTTGTAAGGTATAGTCAATATCAACCTCTTAAATAAGTTCCTATCAAAAACATATTGTAAGTCGTAAAATTTCACTTTTCCTTTGGAGTGGTGCATCATAATTCACTTCTACAAATATATATATATATATATATATATATATATATATATATATATTAGATCGATTTTGGAATGCATATTGCATCAATATTTTTAAAACTGGTATAATATAGGTGATATAGAAAGCAAGACAAATTCTATATCGGATATATAACTGATGTAGAATTTGCCACCAAATTCTTAGTTACAAATTTATACTCTTAAATCAATTGCTTAATCACAAGTTGAGAATATCCTCAAATTCAAACACCTAAAGCCTGAAAATAAATAAGAACTTCTAGTCGTCCTTCATATTCTATCTGCTTCATTGTTAGAACACAAACCATAAAAACACATAGAACCACAATTGACTAATTACAACTGCTCAAAAAGCAAAGATAACCACACATAAGCACTAACACTCTTTCTTTATCTACCCAAGCAATGCACATCATGATCCAAATACTAATATAACGTTTTGCATTTGTTTACCTCTTACCATTTGTCTGTAACTGGTACCTATCTTTGGTACCGTTTTATTATTAATAGATTTTTATTTGTATATTAAAAAATGACCCAAATACTAACTCTCTATTTTTGAATTGGATTCCTATCCTCTCTTAAGCTTGGTTCTCTCTTGCTTTTTCTTAATAAAAGAAACTCTCTTACATAGGGATTAATTAATTAGGAACGAATAATTATAAATTTCCAATTGATTAGGTCAGATTATTAGAAATTCCAAATTGATTAGAACATTAGCTTCAAATTCAATTTGTGATATATATATATATATATATATATATATAATATAACAAAAAGAAAAGCATATATAAAAATTATGAAAATCAATAATTTTTGGAATGGAAAAATATGCGCTGGTCATTACTCAAATTACACATTGAAAATATTATATCTCTTCCTAATAATGAGGTTGTAAGTTGTAAAACATTGGAGATGAAATAAAGCTAGGTATATAAAGTTGTTTCGAAATGCATTACAGTATGATGATGAAGATAAAGGAGATATAAGAGACTGTGACTCAGTGGTTAAAAAACAAAGGAAGAAAAAATAAAAAAAGAGATACGAATTTGAATTTCTTTAATTGATATTTTTTAATAAAACTAATAAAATTAATATTTATCCATAAATAAAAGATGAGAAGAGTATAATGTAAAGGGTTGGGTTCAGTTTGAGTAAGTAGGAGAATTAATTTACTTACTGTGTTGGTTGGTGTCTCTTTTTCAGGAAAATGTGGTTCCCGTCCCGCTGACATGATAGTGACATGAGTACGGTCAGGAATCATAAAAACCCTGCACCCTGCCACTGTTGCTGTGAGGTACACAAAGACAACCACATGGGATAGGGAGCTCCAACCATTTATTTATGCACAATCTTATAACCTAATCGTAATATAGGAGGTTATTATCAGATCAAAGCTCTTAGTTTAACGTAAAACAGTCAACTTGTTGTACAAATGGTGGTAGTAGTAGTAGTTCAAAAGGGATTTGAGGATAAGTGATGCACGTGAGAATCTCATATTTAAGAGATTATATATTTGAATTATTTAAAAATAAAAAAAGAGAAAATACATGTGAGATATGTTTATAGATGTTTTTTTTATAAAATATAAAAAATAAAAAAGTTTCTTACTTTTAAACGCGAACACTATTTTCAAATTCTAAAACTTCCATTTAAAAAAAAAAGAAAAAGACTTTTAGTCCTTTTTTTTCCTTTGGTAATAATATCATGTTAAAAGAAAAGATGGTCCTTTTTTCCTTTGGTATTAGTTTACACCTATAAAATGAGTCAAAATCTCGTTCAAAAATTATTTGGGTTATTGCCATCCACTCCACAAGTTTAATATCAGGTACCACCTCATAATATTCGTCCTCAAGTTCTCCATTATTTGGTTATATCGCTACTTTTGTTGTGATTAAAACGAAAAAGTAAAAAAATAAAAAAAGTTTTGAGAAAAAAACTAGTACAGACAGCTGCGTACTGCTTAAAAACTAACAAATTTTAGTCAAAAACATGATTATTATAAATTATAAAGTTTTCTCTTTTAAATATTTAACCCAAGTATATATACACACTCGTGACTCAAACTCACAGCACTAATTAAAATGAAATAACACTATATCAATTGATTCATGCACTCTATGATAATCAAATATATTTAATGTTACTAAATTTAATTAAGTTATAAACTAGTCAAAATAGTTTATAAGGAAAGTACCTTATAAAGGACACTCATACACAACCTAAAAGATTTAAAATTGCGTTAATTATTATTTTTAGATTTTTTTAGAAGTTTCATTTATAAATCGAATTAATTCTTATACTTTGTGATTTTCAATAGTTGATCCGTGATTGTATGGTTTTTTCATTGAAAGAAAAAAAGGAAGAATCTAGATGATTTCAGCAAAAGCTTATTTCTTATAAGTTACAGCTTTTGTACAAGCGATTCTAAACAGAAAATCAAATACAACCATGAGTGATCCCTCAACAAGCAAGTATGGTTCAAGAAAGCCATTCCAATTGTTCATTCCTTTAAAGAAAATCAAACGAACTCTCGGGGTTCTCCGCTACTTCTGAGAAAGACAAAAGCATAAAAACAAAAATAATTTTGCTTGTAAAAAATAAAAGCATAGCTACGTTCAAGTTTATTGATTTATAACTATTTTTTTAATATAATTTTTTAATTGAACTGGATTTATAGAAGAAAAATTCATTTCTAAGGTTATATTTGTACAAACTTTTTCATAAGTATTTATAGGAGAAAAATACAAAAATGTAAAATGCTTTTAACTTCTACTAAAGTTAATTTAATTATACACCTTAAAAAAGTTTAATGAAAAGAGTTTTATAAAAATTAAGTGTATAAGTTAATTTTATTTTACGTGAGAAACTAAAAAAAATGTGAAAAATGTATACAAACAAAGCTAAATATAGATAGTTTCTTAAAGTCTAGTCATAAAATATTATAAACACATCCAGTGAAGCTATTCTTAATTAATTAATTGGATATTGCTGTATGTTACAATATATATATATATATATATAATAGAATATAGATATAGATATTTATAATTGGAAACAATGACAGAATGGCCTACAAAGTTTATTTTATGGGTTAAAAATTAAATAAAAGAAAGAAAGAATTGTCAGAAATCATAGGTGGCCATTGTTTCAATTCATATTATTTGTGTAAATTTTCTTTCATAGTATTAATTAATTTCCTTTTTAATTTAATACAAAGCCTCACAAATAAGATTGTTTTTAAAAAGGGATTTCTCTTAAAGAAGCAAACTTTAATTTAACATTTAATTTGGTCTTCACAATATAACTGTTTAATAAATTGTAGGTTGGCAAAACTTACACCTGAAGCTCCTCGAGATCTGACCAAATCTTGTTTGAGTTCTTCACTCGAATTATTTTGAACATGTTTCGAGGGTCAGCTTCTCTGAACTTGGGCCTCCCTTTGTCTACACCAATAATGCTTATTGCTATCCATAATTGCATTTCTTCCTTTTCTCTTCTCACTTGTAGCCATCCCATCCCATCCCTATTTCACTTGTCTTAATTTCCAATCATGTTGGCCATTCCATTTACATTTGCACTTAGTTTTCCTTAACAACTCCCTCAAATTATGTGAATCACTTATATACTTTCATTTTTACAAGTACATGTGTCACAGAAATAATAGTATTTTACGTACTGATTGCCATCAAACAATGTCATTTGATACAAGTTTGCATTTCTCTTTTGTGCACACCAAGTCAATGAACTTTGTATAGTTTTCCAAAATTCTAATTAATGTATCACATACAAAATAAAACTTATGTCATACAATTGATATACAATAATGTATTTTCTTTTAACGAAATAAGTGTGTGAGGTAGAATAAACTTTTGGCTATATTTCTCAAGAATGAAAAATTTAAATGGAATCTAACTAATTCTTTAAGGTTACTTAATGGACGTCGAATCCTACCAAAGCAATTTTTCTTGCACCTGAAGTTTTTCCTTAAAAAGCTTATCATGTACAATAAAACAATTCAACTGGGATGGGTGGTTAGGGCACCATGTGCTTTGGCTTTGGTTTGAGAAAAAGAAAAATAGTTCGATTACCAGTACTGATATATTCTATTACAAATGGATAAAGTTTTGCGGACTGTTAGAACATTTTCGGATTAAAATTTTACTAATTTATAAAGAATGATTTTAAGCCTAATAAGTTAAGTATAAAGACTATAATCAAGAACTTTTACCTAAATTATTTTTATACTTATAGATATGTTGCAATTATGTTTCGATTTTTTTTAAGAAATCGTATAAATTGAAAATTATTATTAAAAAGATATAAATGTTAAAAATTGTAAATTGTAACTTAAGTGATCAAAATTAAATATGAGAAATTGTAACTTAAGTGATCAAAATTATACATTAGTTAAAATATAAAGATTCAAAACATATTTAAGTTTAAGATTAATTATAATAAATTGTATATATAGTATGTAATTAGTGTTTTGTAAAAAGAGGACTCTAACATGACTTAACTTGATGGCATTAATTTGTTTCTAACTGACATCTATGTGACACTACTAACTCATATGAGTAAAGAGAATTGAACTAAAGTTTAAAGAACGAAATTACTAATTTTGGGTTTCCAATTTGAATATTAGGGTTCTTTTTCCACATTTTTCTTCCTTATTACCTTTTGCAAGACTTTCCTTCGTTTTTCTCTCATTACCACGGAAACCAATGGAACAAACTAATGTTGTTTGAGGAAGTTGTGAAAAACAAGAGAAAGAATAGGGGATCGATAAAAGCTTTTAATTAATCTCTTATATTCACTGTGATCGTCTTAATTTCCTTATTCAAGCCTTGAAGAATTGAAAACGTGTCTTCCAGAAATACCATAGACTACAATCAACAAAAACAAACATAAAATCCATACCCCTCTCCCCCTCTTCTAAAAAACATGCTTCCTTCATTTGTGCCGAAATAGAATTGTTGTCACCTAATCTAGAACCACCATCCTCTCGAACCTCATGATTGTGGTTTGTGGATAACATTAATGGTGAGTCTACCGAGGTTGAGTGGACATGAAAGCGCCAATTGTGAGAAGTGGAAAAAAAAAGGGAAGAGTGACATACCTAATCAAAATGATAGAGTTCAGAATTATCAATTAGAACTCAATTAACAATCTCTCATTAAGTTGATAGATAAAGGTGATCCTGAGAAAAACGTTGAAGTGAAAACATATATAATTAAAGAAAGTCAACTCAAAATAATAAAGTTTTAATTTTACCGAAAAATAAAATTTAGATATATATTTAAATAATACTACACTTGATACTACTCACGAATTTATTTAAAAACTTTAAAAACACACTAATAAAATACAGTGCTTCAGTTTTAGGATTTCTTAAACTATACACATTTTCTGAATCATAAAGTTAAGACACCATACATGTTTTTTCTGGGGAAATCAATTAAATATTCTTATCATTTTATGGAGATGGATAAGATAATGGCTGGAGCGGTCTGACTTTGGGAAAAGCTATGAATTATGATTGATTATAAACATATATCACAAATAAGCTCAACGTTGCAAAGCAAGGAGACAGAACACAAGTGAGGTTAACGTTAATCCACAATGATAATCTCATCTTAATAATAATAATAATAATAATAAAATTTTGGAGAGTGTGTGTGTGTGAGTGAGGAAAGAGTGACGTCACGTCCTGTCGGAGAAGGAGGGCACGTAGGCAGCTCCCATAAATGCAGACAGATTAATTCGTCCGATGTGAAGTCCGTGTCCTAAGTTTTATTTTATTTTTTCTTTTTTTCTTTTTATGGTTCCATATTTTCTGCTTCCAAATTCTTCAACCACATTCACTTCTCCTCCTTCTTCCACAGACACCCCTCTCCCTTTTCCCCTTTCCCACCAACCATATTCTCTCCCTCTCAACTAATCATCATCTTTCTATCTAATTTCCCTTTTCTCCATCACCCTTACTAAATATAGCACCCATAATTAATACACCTTTTCTCTAATCTCCACATTTTTTTTTTATTCACAACAATGTAAGTTGCTTACATTTTTGCAATAAGAAAAGACACAGGGTGGGAAAAAAGGTACAGAAATGGGTTATGGTCAGTTAAAGTAAAAAAGTAAATGTCTGAACAAGAATGGTACAGGTGTTAATTATGGAATGGCAAATATTTGAAAGGCTTTTTTTTTTTTTTTTTCTGATGAGTGAAACAGCTCTTTTCTTCACACCGGTTATTGATGACCACATCCTCTTCCCATCTCTTATCTTCAAACTACAATAATAACAATATTTTATTAAATAATAATAATTATTAATATTACAATTATATATTAAATCCAATATAAATACATACACAACACAAACAAACACAATCTTATTTAGCTTAGTTATTATTATCTATCTTTCTATCCTGGTGAAACTCAAACTCCCTTATCTCAACTGTAGAATAATTGAATAGATCTTCAACTCCATTGCTTCATTACTTCAACCTCCACTGAAATTTTCAAAGCCCTAGCTAACAAACTACCAAATTTCGAGTAATAATAATTAAAGGAGAAGAATATTTTTTGGTTTTATTTCATTTTTTCTATTTTTTTTAGGGAGGGAAACTGGAGAGCGATATGGAATTCGACGAGCAAGAGGAGCATGAGGAAGAGGAAATGGTGATGCCGGAGCCGGCGGTGGTGGTGGCGCCGCCTCCGAGTTACGACTCGCGGTCGAAAATCGGCGGCGGCGAGGGGCGGAAGAACGCGTTCGGCTTGGCGGCGGTGCGGTACCGAGAATGCCAGAAGAACCACGCCGTCAGCTTCGGCGGCCACGCCGTTGACGGCTGCTGCGAGTTCATGGCAGCCGGAGACGACGGCACGCTGGAGGCCGTCATCTGCGCCGCATGCAACTGCCACCGGAATTTCCACCGCAAGGAGATCGACGGCGAGATGTCCTCTTTCCACCACCGCGCGCAACCTCCACCACCGCACCACCACCACCAATTCTCCCCGTACTACCACCACCGCGTTCCGCAGCACCCCGCCGCCGCCGGCTACCTCCACCACCACCTCACACCTCCGATGTCGCAGCACCGCCCGCTAGCCCTCCCGGCCGTCGCTTCTGGCGGCGGCCTCAGCCGCGAAGAAGAAGACATGTCAAACCCTAGCAGCAGCGGCGGCGGAGGTGGCGGTGGCGGCGGCGGATCCAAAAAACGGTACCGAACGAAGTTCACGCAAGAACAAAAGGATAAGATGCTCGCATTCGCAGAACAACTAGGGTGGAGAATCCAGAAACACGATGAATCTGCTGTGGAACAGTTCTGTGCTGAGATCAATGTGAAGCGAAACGTTCTCAAAGTTTGGATGCACAATAACAAGAGCACTCTCGGTAAGAAACCCTAATTTCGCAGATTGTTGTGATAATAGTATAATTCTTTCTCTCGATCTTTCCGTTGGGTGAGAGAAAAATGTAATTTGAAATTTAATTAATGGAGATCAAGCTAGGGTTCTTCCTTTCCTTAATTTTTAATTTCAGCTTATTGTAGTGTTGCAAAGTAAGGATGATTAAAGTGCATGATTAGGTTAACATGCACTATGATTGTACATTAATTGCGAATTAATGATCGGTGATTAGTTTGTCTGT
This sequence comes from Glycine tomentella, assembly GCA_007407185.1. NCBI lineage: Eukaryota > Viridiplantae > Streptophyta > Magnoliopsida > Fabales > Fabaceae > Glycine > Glycine tomentella. Next base: position 749,727 of record PYAF01004732.1, on the reverse strand, counting down.
AAAGAGATCGAGACCGAATAAAGACAAGGTAACGAAGTTAAGTAAATGATAGTGTTTCTGCATTGTATAATCATATGTGAGGGATGCTTAAGATTCGCACACAAGAGATTAAGCCATTTTTAGGTTTAATAAGTTAAATTATTCAACGTGTAAGACATGCAAATGGAAAGGTGATTACGCTTGCTTTGTATTCGTTAATTATTGGTTTATATCAATGATTTCCTGCATTTACTCCTTTTCATCACTGCTTTAGCTTTTAATTTCTCTGGTCGTATTAACATCTCAAAGTCCCCACCAACCATTTTTGTTCCCGTTTAGGACACATTTATTCCACAGGTTGAGAAATTCATAAATATTCAAAGAGAGATTGAAGATCTTGAGTGAGTGAGTGAGTGAATGACAGTGATTTAATTTGTTAGTGAAGTTTCTGGGTAGTCGTTGAAGCAAGATCAGATCGAAGGATGTACCTAGTCTGCGATTATTAATTGTTCGGAGAGTTTAAGTTAATTTCTTCTTCTCTTCTTCCATGTTGGGTTGCTGTTGTTTGGCATTTTTGTCTGTAGAAGAAATAATAAAACAAAAAACAAAAATAAAAGATGTGTTAAAAATAAAGAAAGAAAGAAAGAAAGAAAGAAATAGTGAGTGAGGTTTCAATTGAATGATCAATCCAAATCCCATTCTCGTATAAGTGTTGGTTAGTGCGGTGTGAAAAGCGAGAAGAACAAAATAAAGAAAGAATGGGAGTGGGTGGGTATTCACACGGCAAAATCGTACAGTGTTTGCCTGTCGGGTCATGCTCAGATTACAGTCTTGCAGAACAGAAGTGCAGAACCCCACCCTCACCCCTTTTAAGATTATCATTTCTTCATTACCACTAATACCATCTTTAATCCCCCATTGTAAAATATGATTGGGATAAAACATTTTTTTATCCCATTATTTATTATATTTATCATTTTGTTTTTCAGTTATCTTTTCTTTTCAATCATACACTCTAATTCAAGGTTTAGTCATTTACCTTTTGAGATTTTTTTTTTCTCTAAGAACTTTTATTGTTGTACTAATATAATGATAATGATAAGATGTTACCAACAAAGATTTCTTAGGTTGCTAAGGTGCGAATTTATATTCTAAAAATTGATCAATTCTTATTACTAATGTGAGAATTTCATTGATATATAATTAATCTATAAGTGTTTTTTTTTTTTTTAATTTTGAAACATGTTTTAATCTTAATTTTTGAAATCTAACTCACCTAAACTAAACTAAACTATTTACCCAAAAAAATAAAGATAAGGTGTACGTTACACTAAAAATTGTTAATATAACAGCATTTTTATTTTTCTCTAATATTAAATGAATTATTTACCTTATCCGGTACATCTCTTTCTGCAGTTAATGTTTTTCTTTTCGTTATAAAATATACTGACAATTTCTCAATCCTTGAATTCTGACCTGTTTTGCTTTTCCATATCTATGTGTTATTTCGTTCTTTGCTAGCTATATATATCTCGAAAGAAAAACTCGTCAACGATAATTAGAGGTCAACTGCTTTAGGTTTAGTTTCATACGAAGTTGTTTAGTTCAGCGAAATGCCTTTTAAAAGATTTCATTATAAACTAACCAAGTTGTTATTTTGGATAGTTCTTTTTTTCTTATTCTGAAAGAATATTATTTAATTTTTTATTTGAAGTTATTTTTTTAAATTTATAAGAAAATTAATAATTATTTGAAGTTATTTTTTATTTAATTATTTTAAATATAATTTTAATTAATAATTTGCAAATGGGCTTCATATTTATTTATGCTTAATTTCATGTGTATTTTAATGAAAATCAAATGGTTTTGATTAATTTTTTCATTTCTATTTATGAAACCAAATCAAATCAAACTAATTATACTTGTAATTTAGTACTATTTAGGGTTTAATTTATAGTGGATTCTTATTGTGTGTTTGTATTGGTGTCTGATGATAGCAGTAGAAGTGCGTCTTTCCTAAAGCCATCTATAGTTGCTTCTGTGTCATTTTATAAATTTTACGTGATTTCTTCCAAGCACACGACCTGTTCACGCACAACCAAACACAGGCTATGATTTGAAGCTATTTTGTTTTATACGAGATAGATTTGTAAGAAAATAAAAGGCTATTAAAACTTAGACATTTGTCCTTAAAATCTGAAATAAGCAAGTTTAACAAAATAAATTAAAGTTTATTTAGTTTGACTTAAATCTATGCCCAATTTTTAAAACTTACTGGTTTGATTGAAAAGATTTTTCCCATGAAAATTTAACCGAACAAACTTTTGGTGTTTATTAGTATTTTTTACTAAAGTATAAGGGTAATATTGTACATTCCGACAACTGAAGGAAGTTGCCAGGTTTGGTTGTATGAGTTCCAGATTTTGATTTATGTGATTAGTTCCTCAAATCCAGTTAATAGTGTTCAACTTTAAATACGACTTTAAAAAGTGTAAAGTAAACAAAACTCGGAACTCTATTTTATTTGCAGTTGAGCGCTTAAGCGTGGTGCAGTATAGATAAAATCATTAAAGGAACTAAATAGTTAATTACACGTAAATTATATAAAATGACAAAATATATAATATATAAAAACGATCTTAATCTTCAATTTAAATAAATTAGAAATTACAAATCTTGATCCATATTTAATTTAGTGAGGTTTTGTAACACTTTCCTGATCTCCAAAACAACAATTCTTAGTTTTGAAAGCGCAACATCCACCTTCCTGTTCAGATCCTCATCATGAACATGAAAGGAGATCCGTGCCCGGGCACAGCGGTGAACAGTGTTTCGATTACCAACAAACATTTTTAATAATAAATACTAACATAAAGTATGCTGTAATATATAACATCAACAACATTTTTAACTCAAATTAATTATTAAAATTGGTGATAGATAAATTTAATAATAAATACAAGAATATTGAAGAAGAAAAAAACAAAGAAAAAAAGAAAAAGAAGAAAGATGAAAAGGAAGCACAAATTACACAATATCTAATAAATAAATCATCCAAAAGTTAGCAGAGAATATGCTATAAGTGTATATTCGAATTTCACCTAAGCTATTCATTTAATTTCGGTGCCATGCTGTAAAAGGACTGCCTTTTCTTTAATAAATAAGTAATGATCAGCAATTTTTTTTATAACTAATTTGACTTTTTAAAAAAGGTTTGACCTGGCTTATTAATTTAATTAACAAATAGACTTAACATAAGTCTGATCTGGATTAAGTCGTAGACTCTTGACGAGTGTGACAAACCTATTTTCCATTCCTATAGAGAAGGGGAAGAAATAAATAATTTAATGGAGAATATATATATAATAGAAACAACAAGTGTCTGAGTAAAAATTGTTATGAATGTTATTGTGGAAATTAAATAATGTTACTCGTAAAAAATAAATTAAAGATCTGCCCTATCAATATTGTTTTGTTCAAACAAGTTAAGGCTGTCACAGTATCCACAAGATAGAGTTCATAACAACTACATATGATATCAACTGCAACGAACACTGTCACTGGCGAGCTAGCTTTTAGATTTTAAGGCAGCTAAATGGAAGGATTCGAGGATATCTTGTTTTCTAATATATATTTTTTGAGTGTGCATGGATAGAGAAATGTATATGTTTTCTATTATATTTTGATATTTACTTGATATTTTCTATCTAGTTGGGAGAGTCGTGGAGACCTGCATTCTATTTTAATTTTTAAGTCTATCATTTCACTTGGCTGTGAAAATTTTGCCTCCATAAGAATCAATTTCGTTAATTAAACCAACTTAATTTCTTTAACTTTCTAGCTTTCTGCTCCTATTGTCTGTTGGACGAACGTATAATATTGGATTAATTATACAATGTTTTCGTCCTACCTTAAGCATGTCAAATCAATATTTTGGTTAAACAAATTAATCAAACACAACGAAAAATGCCTCAAGATGTTTGTACTCTAGAAGTAGTAATTTGTATGCATGTGGTGCATTCCATTCGCATAATCAATCAGTCTAATAAGCATTTTTGTTTTTTTCCACACTGTTTTATTGTTTTGGAAAAGCACAAAGTTTCGTTGTTAATTTTACAATTTTTTTAATATTATCTTTTTCTTTTTGGAATTTAGAATCTGTGTCTTGAAAGTTCAAAGCATGCATGTGGCGGAATTGCTCACACATATTATGAACAGATTGAGTTGGTCATACATTCCCTTTATCTTTCTCTGTTTTCGTTTGAACATTTTGGGGTTCGTGGATTAATACTCGTCTGTTAAATTGTAAACCAAGTACCCTGCTACTACACGAGACGGTCAAATCAAGACTTTGGGTTAGGTATCGACTTGCGATCATCGTCCACACGTTAACATGCATAAATATAATGTCCTCTCACAATTTTTTAACTTATGTTTTTTTTCTCCTAAGTTTTTTGTTTTCATCGACATCCATTATTTTTCTCTTCTCTCATTTTTATTGTCTATGCGGGTAACGCGAACAAGGTGCCATCAATTGTTAGTTCTTCTTATCACTCGCAGCCATTCAACTCAATAAACGGGACCACTTGTTGCCTTTACTACACTTTTGTTTGTCTCCTACTTCATTCTGTTTCCTCCATTTATCATATATTTATTAATGTTGGAGACATTTATACTCTTATTGAAAAATTCTACTTTTCAACTTTTTCTAACGCGGAAAAGATTCAATTAGAATATGAATTGCGACATTATAAATTTGATGTGCCAAAAAGATATCAACTTCCAAAGTTTGTCAACTGTTAGTGACTTATGTCAAAAATTAGTTAAGACTTAAAAATGAATTTGTTGTCTTGTTTTACTCTTCCAATGTCAACAACAATCACAGAATGTGCTTTTTCAGCTATGAAAAATTATAAAAACAAGGTTACACAATAAGAATGGAATATGATTTTCTTAGTAATTACATTATTGTTTACATTGAAAAAGAGATAGTTGAAAAGTTTATCACATATATGATAATTGATTATTTTCATTCTATAAAAAAAAAAAAAAAGATAAGCACAACTTTAGAAGTGAAGGTTTATGTTCAATATTTTTATATCTTTTATAATATTAACTATTGTTATATATTGTTTTGATCTTTTTCAAATTCTTTGTATGTTGGTTAAATTTTTTATTGACATTATTAAAAGTTTATATTTTGATGATAAGGAGATAAGTGACTTATTGTTGGTCTTGTATTTGCCGGGTTTAATCTCTTTTTTAAAGATAAGAGATGCTATTGCTTTTTCTTGAGAAGGATGATGCTATTATTTCTCTATTTTCTCCTACCTTTTTCTATTGATCAATTGGTGCTTGTGTTATTTATCACACTTGTTGGTTAATATCTCTTATACTCAATATAATTATAGATTTCTTTTTCTCATAAAAAATATATTAAAATTCTTACATATATCATGCATGTAAAAATTTAGTTGTTCTTTTCTAAGGCATGGTTTTTTAAAAGTTGGTCCCCCTTAAAATAAATTCCTGGCTCCACCCTGCTCATCACCTTGTTGTTTTTTTAATCACCTTATTGTTTTTAACTCCTCACCTCTTATCTTTATTAACTTCATATCAATCAACAATATAAAAAGAAAATTAATAAAACAAATATTTTTTTCTTATGCAAATTGTTTCTGTATAGATTTCCTCCATCATAGACACAACCTATTCCATAAAATTCAAGTGAGGTGTAATGTCTAACCTACCCTCCTAGGCTAAGGTGAGGGTCTTTTATTCTATTTCACTACTCACGCTCCTCATCCTAATATTCATTGGTTGTGGTTAAGGGATGATTGAATTGAACTAGATCAAATTGGACTAGGATCCGGATGGTGGTCGGATCATACTAGGACCTTGGACGATACATAAATTTCGAGCTTCAAACACAAAGTGCAAAGAGACTAAGTATGTATTGGATCAGATGTAGATCTAACCTGGAGGGTACAAAACCTTGAGCCTCAACACAAAGTGCAAAAAGACAAAGTATGTATTAGATCAGATGAGTTTCAATCCAGAGAGTGCACAACCCTCAAGCCTTACTTGTAGAACACATTTTTCATGTAATTTTAACTTTATTTGTGTCTCCTTTTGATCTGATATGATATCTCAATTTTACATGAAGTTTATTACGATATTTAGATAAATCATAAATCATTTCAACAAGCTTAACAAAATATATACTCATTATTTCTATAATCAAATATAGTAAGTTTCATCAAACCTCTTTTAACACCCTCTGAATTTTTAATTTTACTTTCCCTAAGGAAAACATTGTAATACATCGCGAACTACAGTGAATTTCTGTATACATTGAATATAATCTACAAAATCAACTGCAAAACTCTTTCTTGGTTCAGTGGACTAGACGCCAGATTTGGTGCAAGTTTCCTTTAAGTTTGGTTGTTGTTATGGAGACAGGGTTGCTGGGTTGATGAGTAACGAGTTCAGAGATGGGCCAACCTCATGGGCCCTACTTGCTACAAAACGTTAAGCATCAATGCAGTACAGAAGATGGGCCTCTTGAAGGTTGATCCTATCATATTCTGATCAACCATTAGGCTCACAATGTCAAGGGCATTAAATATATATCTCCCTCATGGGCCAGGCTTTTGTGAAAAATTAAGTAGGGACCATAAAAGCAAGCCCTCACAACACACTTATTCGATGTAGAGAAAAAAAAAAAAGAAAAAACTTTTGCTCACTGTCTCCCTGAAGGATACACCCAACTTCTTACTTATGCTGAAATGAAAGAAATGGCTAATTATTAGTTAATAGCTAGCGTAATGTAGATTGCAATTTTTGTTATGGGGCATTTGATGGACTGATGGTACAAGTTTGGTTATTGTCTCATCCTTGTTTGATAAATTAATATGTGTATGTCTTCAATTTAATTAAAGTTGAAATGAGATAAAAGAATCTGAGAAACTAAGGAAAGAAAAGGAAAGTGTAAAAACAAAGCTGGATTCTTTGGCTTTCATCCACTATTGAGGGTCAGATCCTTTGCCCAAATTATTTAATAATATCCATTTATTTATTAATTGCATTTCATCATCCAGGTCTATATTAGTTTGTGTTTGTGTGTACGCATGTGTTAGACATGGTGGAAAACAAAATTAGATTCAACCGTCCTGGGTTTAACCAGAAAATTATTGAATTAGTCCATTATTCATTTTAAGAAATAAATAAAAATTACTTAAATATGTTTTTAGTTTATGTGATATTAGTAAAATTTGATGTTAGTTCTTATATTTTTTTCATCCCGTAAAAGTTTTAAATTTTGTTTTTTGGCCCTACTATTATGTGCAACTCGTTAACTGTTTTTGTGTTTAAGTTTATACAAAATTTTAAAATTATTTGATACTTCATATTTACTTGAATTAACGTATAGTATTTTTTAAAAATATATAAGTAAATATTCACTATACGATTAAATAACTTCAAATTTTAAATTAAACGTTGAATTGGATTTATTTAATAAAATAGTAAATAATTTTAAAATTTTATAGAATTTGTAAACTTGATTTATTTTATAATAATTTTTAATTTAATGGTTGGTTTAATAAATATCTCCAATTTTGATTATTTACAAGTTTTTTTAAGTGAAGAAACGGTCTCTAACCGTTTCTTTTCCATTGAAACCCATTGAAACAAATTTATGTGGCAAGGAGAATTTCTTAAAAATAAAATATGTATCTTTTGTAAGAAATGGCTTCTTAATAATAAAAAATAATATTTATTTGTCACATAATAACACTATAATTAAATCATAATTAATTAAAAATTTTAAAAAAATATAAAAGTGTTAGTTGTTGAAGTTTTCTAGAATTTCTTACTGTTAAAGTAAAATTGTGTATAAATTTTTTATAATGACATGACATTTTGGAAACCAAAAAAATAACGTGAAGATCACAAAAAATAATATAGTGATCATAAAAAGTAACTTAAGAAATTTTAAGATTAATTTGGTAATTGAAGAAAGAATGCAAGAGAAAAAGTTTTCCACTCACTAATAATAAGTAACAAAGTAACAAAGTTTCTGATTAAAAAATTGAGATTTATCGTCTCTAATTTTCCCCTTTTGCTGGGAGTGTTTGTATTCTTTTTGGTTGGTCTGATATAGCAACGATGTGGTGAGCTTGGCGTGATGAATCTGATGATGTTCTGAAAGTGATTTGAATTTGTAAGGGGGCTTGATTGTGGTTTTGGGTTAAATGGACCGTGTTTGATAATTGATGGTGGTTTAGAAGACCAGAAAAATGAAGTGGGTTTGATTTTCAGTTCGTAAATACATAAGGCTACATTAAAGGGAACTAAAATGGTTTAGTAGTTAATTGAATCTATAGAGATATGCTGCATTAAAGGGTTTCATTTTCAGTTCGCAAAGATACATAAGGCAACATTAAAGGGAACTAAAATGAATTATTAAATTGAATGCAAATAATTCCTTTAACATACCTTCAGCAATTGAAATGAAAATATTTTCAAACAATAAATTCTCATAATTAACATTAATTTAGAAGCGATTTGTCGGTTTTATTGAACACACACACGCTTACAATACCAAATATCAAAGTCACAAAACTGAAAAATACGTTATACCAATGTTGGCTCATTTCCTTAATACCATTAATTCGTCATTTCTTTTAAAGAGGATGAGAATAAGAATCATGAGTAGCACGGTTTGCTTCTAAAGAAAGGAATATATTGCATCATTATATGGCTACCTAACAAACAAGAAATGCATAGCTAACACACATCAAGTTAATTAAAATTGCAGCTTGACAAACAAAGCATCCCGGTAATTAAACTCTTTCTTAATCATGGATGAAAGCCCAGAAAAGATAACTGAATTACATAATTGTAATCACCATGTCAACATAATTTGTATTCTCAATTTCGTACTTACAGTTTAATTAAAATAATTTAAAATATAAATTTTAAAATTACAAGAAAGAATTTGTGCTTTAAAAATCAAATAAGTCATTATAAACATTAAAAAAAATATAAAATGTTATATTTTATTAATGTATTTTAATTGTTATTATTTTGAAAGTTTAAAATAAGTATAAAATTATAAAATTATAAAAATAATATATAATTAAAAATATATGAGGTGTCCATATAGTATTTGACATGATTATGGTGGATCTAATTCGATATCGCACCCATTTAGAAATTTCCATACTTAAAATTTATGAAAGAAAAAATGAAACAATTTTACATTACAAGGTCATGTTAAAGTAAAAGAGCATTTATTAATTGTCTACTGATTTTATTTATTTTTCCTAATCCAAAGTCTAATTGTATTTGTACCGATAGACTTGTGCATGTGGATCCAATTGTGGGTTTGGGTTTAGTTTTCTTTCTTGGGTTAGCAACCCCTTTGTAGTCTAAGGATATTGCTCCCTGCACTCCTTTTCGGCTTTCAGAATGTAAAATTAATTCCAGAATGCACCCCCTTTTTAGATTCTTGAATGACCCAGAAGATAAAAAAAATTCTGAAAGGGTGTAGAAAGCAACTAGGAGGTGCAGGAAGCAACTCTAGTTACAAAAAGGAGTGAGGAATGTGATGAACATTGAACTGTAAAATGGAATGCTCTCTCTCTATCTCTCTCTCTCTCTCTCTCTCTCTCTCTCTCTCTATCTCTCTCAAATGCTCAATGAAATATAATTGTATGAATATGTACAAAGTTGTCTGATCGTTGATGTAGAAATGAAATAGGTGTTTCAATAAACATATTTTTCTTGAATGAAGGTAATAGTAATCTTACTAGGTTATATTAAAAAAATACCTGTGTTTTTGTCTATAATATATATATATATATATATATATATATATATATATATATATATATATATATTAGTCCTTATTAATAATCCTTGTAAAGTTTCTTTTTCGGTTTTGATCCTTGCTATTTTGTGATATTCCTTGTAATATATCTATTTTTTTTTAGTTCTTGTAATTTCTTTTTTCATATTGAATTAGTCTCTTTGAAAAATATTTGATAAGAACTAAAAGCAAACGACCTACATATTATAGAAACAAAGTAAACAATGATATATATTACAAGAACTAAAACAAAATAACAAGAATTATTTTTCTAAAAAAGAATTTTATAAGAACCAATTTTTTTAAAAAAAATTACAAGGACTAAAATAAAATAAAAAAAATCAGTATATTACAATGACAAAAACATATTTAAACAAAAAAAAAGGGTGTTATTGTTCTTGCTATTATTAGCTTAACAGTTTGCCTGTTTAGATGACTCTTTTAGGTGAGAACAAGACATTTATTTTATTAAAATGAATTTGGGACTTATCAGCTCCCAAACAATTCGCTTTAGAGGGTAAAGAATCAAATTACAGACAAAAATTAACTATTAATATTATAAACACATGCATGATAAATCATTCATGTACTGAGATATCAACATTGATTTATTTTAATTTTAATTTAATCGCGGCTAACTTTAGAGGAGTTATATCTATGATAGGAAGGACTCAACATATTCATTTTAGAAAGTAAAATATGCAATATCAATTATTAATATAAAAAATTAACTGTCAACATTAGATGTAAATGCATGAGAAATGAGAAATAAGGCATGTGTTTTGATCCACAAAAAACCTAATGTTTTGATCTATAACTAATGTTTTTTTTTTTTTTTTTGTGCTTTCGCCTTCATTACTTAACTTTCCCGAATCTTTCTCACAATGTAAAACACGGATTCAATTATTAATGTTTAAAGCATGTATAAGATTTCGTAATTATCTAATATATTAATTACAGATGGCTATAGTTGCTCCATGGCAGCCACTTTCTTTGTGGTGTGTAATGAATCTTATTAATTTAATTACATCCTAATGTTCATTCGCACATGGCTGCTGCCTGTTGTTGCCTTCTTCTCATCACGGATCTCCCTGTGTGTCTCTTTGCATCAAATATACGTCTTTTGAAAAAGTTTGGAGAATGCTACTAATAAAATATTGGTTTAAATAACTTTTTTTTCTTTAGAAAATACAGATTTTTTATTTTAGTTTTTTAAATATTTTTGTTTTGATTTTGATTCTTGTAAAAAAAAAAAATAACAAACATTAACTCATGACATAACAAAGACGTTAACAACTCATTAATTTGTTATGTAATTCAGGAGCATAATAAGACGATAATAAGATGGTTACCGGTAAATTTTTTAATAAATTATATTTTTAAATTTTTATGTGCTCAAAATTGTTGATAATATTTAACTAATTTATCATAGATTTAAAAACGTAATTTATCAAAAAGGTTATTTAAACTTAAAATATTCTTTATTTCTAATATATATATATATATATATATATATATATATATATATATTAC
>PYAF01004732.1:716389-738241 GCA_007407185.1 Glycine tomentella | reverse complement strand
AAACCAGGTGTTCAATTCTCAATCAAATGTCAATAACTAATTCCTTAGATTATTGGAGTTTATTTAAGGAGTTATTTTTTTTTAAATTATATTTTTGTATACACATATTTTTTATTTGAATCCTCTAATTTATCATAGGAAAAAGATTATAATTAATATAGATTTTGATCAAGAGATAAGTAAAAGTAATATTATTTGTGAATTATACCAGGTCAGGTTGATTTATTATTTAAACATATATGTTATTTGAGCCCTGATGCTCAACGATTATTATCTATACTAGCAATTTTCTAATGGAACTATTTTGAAAATTACATCAAATTTAAATCAATCCAATTTTATATTTTATTGTTTGAACTGCAGTTATTTCAGTTTTTATTTTTATTTTTGAAGGACTATTTTCTTGTTTGACTGACAAATAAATGAAACTTCATTAACTGAAATAAAAGCAGTCTCAAACTAATAAATAAAATCTTCTGACAACTATTTATTTATTTAAGTGCTAACTCATTAAATGAAAGGTCAAATACAAAATAAATATACAAAAATGTTATTCAAAGTATTAAATCTAAAAACAACACAAGGAAACAAGCACTAGAAGAACACATTAAAGAGTTATGGATGTCGTGTTTATACGAGAAATTCAGTATACTACATGGTTATCTAACGTAACGATGGTTAGGAAGTCTAATGGCAAATGACGGGTGTGCACAGATTATACTGACTTGAATAAAGTGTGTCCCAAAGATTCTTATCCAATGCCCAATATTGATCAGCTAGTAGATAACTCATCCGAGTTCCAGTTACTATCCTTTATAGATGCCTACTCGGGATATAATCAGATAGCTATGTATCCAGAAGATCAAGAAAAATGGCCTTCATAGGTTATAATGTCATGCCTTTTGGATTGAAAAACGCGGGGGCTACATAGCAAAAGGATGATGAACAAGGTCTTTGAACACCAACTCGGCCAAAATATTGAAGTCTATATAGACGACATGATTGTGTAGACAACTACTATGGCTGACCACATACAAGATTTTGAAGAAACGTTCAGCAGACTAAGGGAATATAACATTCGATTGAACCCACTCAAGTGTGCATTTGGTGTTTCGGCTGGAAAATTCCTGGGGTTCATGTTAACCCACAAAGGGATAGAAGCCAACCCGAACAAATGTAAAGCTGTGTTGGACATGAAGTTTCCAGCAACCAAAAAAGAAATTCAGCAATTGACAGGAAGACTGGCGGCTTTAACGCGTTTTCTCCCAAAATCAGCAGAAAAAGCACTTTCTTTCTTCAGGTTACTCAAAAAAGAGGCTACGGTAGAATGGAACCTAGATTATAAGGCTGCATTCAGGGAAATAAAGAAATGTCTGCCTTCTCCACTTGTACTGTCAAAACCAAAACCTGGAGAGGTACTAATATTGTACTTATCCATGGGAGATGATATAGACAGTGCAGTATTGGTAAGGGAAACAAATAATGTACAAATGCCAGTCTATTTTGTAAGCAGGGCTCTCCGAGGTTCCAAGTTGAGATATCAAAGATTAGAAAAGGTGGCATTTGCATTGTTGGTAACAGCAAAGAGGCTTCGTCCCTACTTCCAGGGCCATACAATAATTGTCAGAACTAATCAGCCAATTCGACAAGTGATACATAAACCAAAATTGGCTGGAAGGATGATCAACTAAACAATACAATTGTCCGAGTTTGATTTGAAATATGAAGCCCAGCATGCTATCAAATCTCAAGCGTTGGATGATTTTGTCATGGAATTAACCCCGGTGAATAGAGGAACAGAAGACGACATTTGAAAATTATATGTTGACGGTTCGTCTAACATTAAAGGAAGCAGAGCCGGGATCATAATTGAAAACCCAGAAGGAATAACCATTAAGCAATCCCTCCAGTTAAATTTCCCGACATCAAACAATCAAGCTGAGTATGAAGCACTGCTAGCCGAGTTGCTGCAGGCAAAAGAACAATGAGCGAAAAAGCTAAAGGTGTTTACTAATTCCCAGCTTGTTACAGCCCAGATTGAGGGACGGTACCAGGTGAAAGGGCCATTGTTGGCCAAATATTTGAATAAGGTAAAATAAATCATGCTCGAATTTAATGAAGGCGTTGTTAGTCATATTCCTAGAGGGGAAAATTCCAGAGCCGATATTTTGTCAAAACTGACAAGTACCAAGAGTCCGGGAAATCATAGGACTGTTATTCAACAGGAAGTCTCCAAACTGAGTTGTGTAATGATAGTCTCGGCAGCTGAAGACCGGAGAAGGCCTATGATTGATTACTTAGAAAGAGGAATCTTGCCAGATGATGTTATAGAAGCCAAGAAATTAGTACGTGATGCGGTTATGTACACGATTGTGAAGGATGAATTGTATACCCCGATGCTGGTATGTCTGAACCCGAGCAGAGTAGACTATGTCTTGACTGAGATACATGAAGGAATAAATGGCCAACACATGGGAGCCAAAGCATTAGCAAGGAAAGCCCTTCGCGCCGGGTATTATTGGCCAACAATGGAAGCTGATTCTATGAGTCACGTAAAAAAATGCGAAAGTTGTCAGAAGCATGCTAAGATAATATGTCCTCGCCTGCCGAGTTAAAATCTATCTCGAATCCATGGCCCTTTTTTAAGTTGGGAATGGATCTATTGGGACCATTCAAGGCAGCAGAAGGACATGTGAATGGTTAATAGTTGCAGTGGATTATTTCACGAAGTGGATAGAAGCGGAACCTATTTCCACCATAACATCAACTCGAGTGCAAAGATTCTTTGAAAGAAACATCATTTCAAGGTTTGGTATCCCGGGCGAAATTGTGACATACAACGACACTCAATTTATCGACAAGTAGTTCCAACAGATGATGGTCGGTTTCCATATCAAACACCATTTTGCTTCGGTAGAACACACACAGTCTAACGGGCAAGCCGAAGCTGCAAATAAAGTGATTATAGCCGGCTTAAGGAAGCGTATGCAAGAAGCCGGTTCCAGTTGGGTTAAACAACTGTATGATGTTCTATGAGGGTACAGGACCACCGCTCAAATGTCCACCAAAGAAACCCCGTTTAGAATGACATATGGTTGCGAAGCAATGATATCAGTTGAAATTGGTCAACCATCTTGGAGAAGAAAGAACGTCCTTCAAGGAGAAGAAGGAACGAACAATGAAGCTTTGGCTATAGAGTTAGACTTGGTCAATGAAGTTCGGATTGATGCGCATTGCTGAGATTTAGCAGCAAAACAGCTGGCAGCCGCTAAGTATAATAAGAGAGTGAGACCCAGGACTTTCGACAAGGGGGATCTAGTACTTCGACGACCGGACATTGGAAACAAAAACGCTAGAGATGGAAAGTTAGTAGCCAACTAGGAGGGACCTTACCGGGTTACAGAGAAACTTGACAAAGGAACTTACATGTTGGAAACTGTGGACGGGAAGACAATTAAATGAACCTGGAATACGGATAAGCTGAAAGTATACTATAGTTAGATCCGGTTTCAGAGTTTCATCTCGGGTCAATATTTCTCCTTTGTTAGGAACAATAAGCCATGGTTTCGACAAGTAATGTTAATATTTTTCCTTTGTTAGGATCAATAAGCCATGGTTTCGGCAAAATTCCTTTAAGTAGGATTTGTAAGCATAATTTGGCAATAGTGTTATTCCTCCTTTGTTGGGATCACGTGCCATTTTATAGCAAGTTTGCAAATAAATGAAGCACCTTTATCTTTATTATAACACTGCAATATGTTAACAAAGGAAACCGGTTATCATTACCGGGGTATGAAAGATACGTGGAAGTAATAAAAACTTTCGGGCATATGATGCATCAAAATTATTATCTTGGCAAAAATAAAGTATGCTATTTAAACCTTGATCAGGTTGAAATGTAAAGACAGTTGGTCGAAAAATCAAACGTCTACATGTAGCAAACTAATCTTTGTCCGGATTAAGTTCCAGGATGATAACTCGGAACGTGTGGCAAAAGACGAAATGAGTCTTTGCACAATATAATGTCTGGTCGTTGAAACCAAACGGATATTCATGCAGACTGCGAAAAAATACTTGATTTTGACCAAATCATTTAATAAAATCCAATATAGTATGGATTCATGCATTAATAAGCAAAATATTAAACAACAGGTTGCAATTATAAGCACAACATCAAATATTTAAATAGAGTAAACCAGGAACAAGCCTGACCATGTTCAATACAAACAGGGCGCAAAGACCCTAATAAAGAAAAAGAACAAGATTACAAATTCAACCGGCATCTCGGCCTTTTCAAAAACTCAAGTTGTCGGGGATTGAGCTTGCTCGTCGGCTTGATTGGCAGGAGTCACTTCCTCCTCTCCGCGGTTTTGACCTTCATCTAGTTCAGTCATTGAATCCTCGCAAGCAGAAGGAAGGGACATTAACTTGCCATCACTAATGAATGATTTAAAGTGCATACCCGAGGTATTAAGCTCAATCCCGAGGTTCAACAAACGAATCTGCTTCAGTGCATTATTAAAGGACCCCTCTGTTGCTGAAGAAAGTTGGGACCTTACATATTCCAGCTCAGCTCAGTCGGCTTCTGCGTTTCACTTTGCTTAACATACAACACGTCCAAATCTTTGAAACTTTGGGACGTGACAACATTCCTTTTCTGCAAAGAAGTTACGTCAGACCTCAGCTTTGCAACAGTATTTTGAGTCCCAACTAATTCTTCATGAATCTTCTCTGCTTCCTCGCGGGATGCAAGCAGTTCTCCACGGATCTTCTCGGCTTCAGCACGGGATGATTGCAGTTCTTTTGAGGCTGTACTCTGAACCATAAGGAGTTCCTCATGGATTTTTCTTATTTCCTCCCTAGATGCTTGAATCTCATTGATAGTCCTAGCTAACATGGTGTTCACAGTTGCCAAACTTTGAACCAGGGATGCACACTTCATAGCATTAAGCTCTATAATGCTGAGTTCTTGAATGTCAGCATCCGAAAAGAGAACTAAATCCGCGAAGCGCTTGGGCGCACGAACAACACCGAAGAGTTCCTCAGTAACACCCTTATCCCAAAGGGACCTGAGTAACAATTCAGTGGCGGTGGAAGTAGAGGTATTTAGAGCTAGTGAAGGGGCAAGTAGTTAAGGTGAAGGTATTACTGGAGCAGGTGTCGCCGAAGTATCAAGAGTTTTCTCCTTATGGGTTTCTAGAGCAGGTGCTGAGGCAGTTTCTATAGCCTTACCCTTCTAGGCCTCAGAAAGCTTCTGTTTCTTTGGCCCAGGACCAGTGGTCATAGCACCTTTCCCTGGCACCAAAGCAGTGAGATAAGGAGGGGGTTGAGGTCTCCTTGGTGGCTTTGCAGTCAAGGGATTGTCGGAAGCCGAGCTGAGCAGTACTGTTTTATCTACACTAGAATCCGGGTTGGAGGACATTGACTGCTTTCCCATATCGGCAACTGCAAAAGAAAAGTAAAGAAACGATTAAAGCAAGCAAAGTTATACACAATCATATTAAAAATGGACATAATCATACTCTATTCTGAGAGAAACTCGGATCGATTTTTGCAAATAAAGGAAGCAACAGTGGGATGACTGTGAACTTCTTTATAGACAGCTATTCGGGTAATTGCGAAGGCATCCGTGTCAGATAAACCCGTTTCCTCAAAACGATAACTGGCTAGTGGAAAATCATGGTGCGTATGAGACCAATAGAGCGGAAATTTTCACTCTACATCACGAGAGTCAGCACAACAAAGAAAAAAATGTTGTTTGACGGACTCAGCAACAACTTTGAAATACTTGTGTTTGAAATTTTTAATTGAAGACAAATATATTTGAATCAATTAAAATTATTATGAATAATAAAATTTATTTGAATGTTTAACGGAAATATATATGCAAGACTCAAGTTGATGACATTTAATTAAATTAGAACAACCTAACGTCAAATGATTAGTGAATTTTTGTATGTTGTGTATATATTATGCTTTTGTATACTTTTTCATTATAAATTAAAAATAAATTTAACTTGAAAGATTTTGAAAACTTTTGCAGCATATTAAATAAAAGAAATTATATGTATAAGAAGCAAAATTAAGATTGTATAATGCAAATAAGGATCAATGCATGTTTTAACTATTAACATGTATCTATTACCAGGTCAACACCTGTTAGCCACATAAATAAGCAAATATGACCTTGTGACAGCGTTATAAATCTAAAAGGTAACGAGTTATTAAAAAAAATCTTGGGTTAAATATGTTTTTCTTTTTATCTAAAAAATTTAAAATTTTAGTTTTAGTCTTTATGACTTTTTATATCTATTCTTAGTTCTTTATTCTTTTCTTGTCATCAATATTAATTTTTAGGAGGGACTAAAAATAAATAAAAAAGAACGAAAATTACAACTCTTAGAGACTAATATTGATGATGAAAAATAAATAAAAAATTAAAGATAGATCAAAATACTTATAGGAATTATAAATAAAAAAAAAGATAAAGTTTAGAGGGACTAAAAATATATTTAGTTCATAAATCTTTTACAGTTATATAAAGCATAAATTAAAATAAATTGCTAATAAAAAATTAAAATTGTGTGATACAAACAAAATTAATTGCATATTTTAATCTAAATTAAAGCATTTTACAGTATAACAAGGAGAATAATTCATCGAGATTTATTTTGATCAACCCACTATCAGAGTTATTCAAAACAAATCAAAAAGTTCCAGACATTTTTTAAGTAAACACATTTATCTTAATAATGGCGGCAATGATAAATAGTGAAAATGAGCCATTGACATGATGTTCAATTAATTTATCTGATGAATTGCTTAGTTATTAATGACACTATATATTTCCAATAATAAAAATAAATAATGCATCATTATGTAAACGACAAAATTACAACAACAAAAATGAAAACGACAGAAGATTTGTGGCTTTCCAACTTCACTTGGGCCAGCAATTAATTCTCCTTTTTTTTAACAGGAAGCAATTAATTCTCCTAATTTGTTTAGTGTTCGCCTTTTTTCAACAAAGTGTAACTTGGAAAACTTGTTAACAAAAGTAACTATATTAATATTATAAAATTCGAATGAAATTATAAGAACTTAGAAGTGAGATAAAGAAAAGAGATAAGAAAAACAGAGTTTTTATCATATCTCTACAAATAAGATATTTTATTCAAGATAAAATTACTATTAATTTTATAACTTAAGAAAATAAGTAGATAAATATTGATTATATAATAACTAAAATTTGATCAAATATATCCGAATAATTTTCTTTAAATGAAATAAGATTACTATTAAATTTATAATTTAAGAATAAATCAAGAGATAAAAAATAAATTCCTTCGAACTTTATTATTGCCTTCTTTATAAGCATAAAAAAATAAAACCAAATCAATATCTATAATTGACGTTGTGATTCCTATATATTGTATTCTTTTTTACTCAATTCCTGTTTAATGTATAATTATGTATGCATTAATCACATTCGTGTAAATTCCGATATATACTCAAACCGTAAAATTATGTGTCAGGTTCATATTTATACATATATTAAATTAGCCATATAATTATGATTGTTCTTCAAGAAATTACAAATTTCATCACTCAAATACATCTATACATTACGGGAAAGAAAAAAAAATTTGAGGGGGGCCATGCACCTGGATCTGTCCCTAATTTTATTTATACATACGAATTAAGGAGTGTTAAGAACATATTTTTTAACATATTCATTCAAACACACTTTTATAATTTGTTAAAATTTATTGAAAACAAAATCTGAAAAGAATTATTATATATATGGTTTGAGACCCAAAAAAAATTTAACTAATAAAAAAAGTGTGATGAAAAAAATGTATTACTAACAATTCTCTGTATTAAAATGCAACTTTATAAATGTGAATCATAAATACACAACAAGAAAAGTTTGGACAAAAGTCACAACAACAATAGCATTAACCCTAATATTGAAGCTAGTTGGGCTCAACTCTTCAAGTGACATTTTTTTCAACATTAAAATATATAGCCCAAGTTGAAACCATTATTAGTTGGTATTTAACATTAGTATTAACATTAGTCAGCACTACAAACAATATTTATGTTAGTGTCATTTAATTTGCCGTTATATTATCAACTAGAGTTACGTATTTGGACTCTAGTCCACGAAACTACGAGCCTCAATATTAGTAGACTATTTTAAAGGTGGACTTTTTAGCCTAGATTGTTTAACTTTTCGTTTGCAAGCTTTTTTAACAGGCTTAATATTTTTTTAATGGTTTTGTATAAATAACTTGGGTTTTGTATCACCAAAATACCTTAGCAACACAAAAAAAAAGTTGTAACCGAAAGAAAAATACCAATATTAAGTTGCAAGAGTTTTTAATATGACACTAGTATGGTACTTGTGCATATGTACGGGTGAAGAGTGTGTGTTGTTTGAGTTTAATAATAAAGTTCAATAAATAATTATGATTTATGTAAATAATGATTGAAAATATTAATAAAAAAATTTTGTACAAATTATTATAGTGTCTTATATTATATGTTAATTATATTATTACAAATTTATACATATAAATATGTTAAATTCAACATATTGTATGAGTAGCTATTATTTTGGAATTGTAAATAATTAAAGGATAGTAGATAATTAAATATATTGAAATGATAATATAAAATTATTTGTATAAGTAGTTTAGTATGATCATAACATAAAGTTGAGCAACCCAAGTAGAGGAACCTGTTATAGGCAGGAAATGACTGGAAAGCTTATTTGGGTCAAGCATAAACATTATTCTTTACAATTTCTCTCGTGGCACCTATAACCATATACTCTATGTCATCATGCTTGATACTAAGGTAGTTCTTTCATTAAATGTTCTTATTTATTAACACTTTTGTTTTCATGGCAACTCTATTATGCCTTGTCATGACGAATGATAGTGTAATATAAAAAGTAAAATAAACTTTTGAAACTTAAATTCAAAGAACATGATAAATAATTTTTTTGTTAATAGAGTAGATATTATATAGATGAAGTGATACAAAAAACAAGAAAAATTATGCATCGGTCATAATATAAGAGAATTTGTGTACAATGAAATCAATAAACCTGTCATGTACGTCATAATTGAAAATAAATTTGGTATATATACAACTTGCGTAGGTGGTTGAATTTATTGGTAGCATAACTTTGTAAAAAAAAAGGTAGGACCATAACTTTGATAAAAAAAAAAGTAGGACTTGAAAATGATATCATTTGTTGCTAGAATAAAAATTTTCAGTTATGGACTTAAATTAAATAAAAAACTGAAAAACTTTATTCAAAGCAACATCTATTTTGTCCTACATCTTTTTTGATACACCATATATGAAAAAAATTGTTTTTTTTTCTGGATTGGTCCAATCCGTAAGACTTTTTTTTCCGTAAGTTTTTTTAAGTTAAAATATTTTTTACAAAATAATTTAAAATAATGACTCAAATGGATGTCAAACCTGAGATCTTCACATTATTAATGTAACACTCCAACCAATTGAGCTAATAGGTCAATTATGTTAAAAAATAATTAATGTTGATACATATAACACTAAATTTTTTAATGTATACTTAATACACATATAATTTTTATTATATTTTTATATTTAAAACTATAATTTTTATGATTTTTAGTGTGTATATTTAATACACATATAATGTAAATAAAAATTATATATATGATTTTTTATTTGTGATAGGAAAATGTGAAAATGATTGGAAATTATGATGATGAATTGTAAAAGTAAAGAAAGTCATTGATAAGAAGATATATATTGGAATGATAATATAAAATTATTTTTATAAGTATTTTAGTATGATCATAACATAAGAGAATTTGTGTACAATTAAATCAATAAATTTGTCATGTACGTCATAATTAGTTGAAAATGAATTTGATATATATATATATATATATATATATATATATAACTTGCATAGGTGGCTGAATTTGTTGGTGACATAACTTTGATTAAACAAAGGTATGAGCATAACTTTGATCAAAAAAAGGTAGGACTTCAAAATGACATCATTTGTTGTTGGATAGAATATTTTTAATTATGAGCTTAAATTAAAGAAAAATAACTGAAAAACTTTATGCAAAATTAATGTTTTGCTAGTAAATTTTTCACTTGTTTAGCTCTTCTCTTTCAATTTACCCAAGTAATATATTCATTTATCTCTATTTTGTCCTACATATTTTCTTCACTTCTATTTGTGTCAATGCTCACTTTGATAAAGGTCCTCTATCGAATTTAATAATTGAACATTTCATTGATCCTTTACTCGTTGACCTAAATTTCTACAATAAACATTAGTTTTCATTTACTTACTTTTTCTAAACAAATATAATTGAACTATTGATTATAAATAGGAGTAATATTAACAAAAGATAAGTAACAACAACCAAAGATTGTATGTGAAAAAATCCTATCTGATAAGATAATACCAAACAGATGAAATCAACTAAAAAGTTCACATATAAAAAATCGTCTCAAAAGTATCATAAATTAAAAAGTAAAATGAGAAATAAAGAAACATATCCAAAAATGTCATTTTGACATTTGATCAAACACATAATTTGCAATCAATAAATTAGTCTAGAACAAAATCAAATAAATATTTTAAAAATTATCCAATTGTCGTATATTCTTATAAAGACCCATTTGGTATTTTTTCCATAAAATACCTTAACCGATATACCATATCAAATAAACTTTTTAATAAATTTAGTTCATATTCACCATATTAGAGAAATTTTGATGAAGGAGAAAAAAACAAAGAAAGCAATTAGGGCAAAACAAAATCAACCAATAAAATAGGAAATAAGAAAATTGTTCACCTTTTTTGCTACAGGTCACTATAAATCATGAACAAATAATGAAGAAGTTGTAGTCACAGTGGCTGACAAAGGCATCTTCAGCCAAGGTTGCGATGTTGAATGGTTAATAGAGAAATAAAAAGATATTTCATTGGTTTATTTTTAGAAGAGAAAGAAAATAAATTGAGTGAATGAAGAAGGAGAAGAGAGACAGAAAAATAGTGAGAAGACATAGAACATCAGAGAAGAAGAACATTTCAGATTTGAGAAAAGAAAGAAGATGATAAAGAAGATATTTGAACACACATAACTCTTTAAAAGGTAGTTAAGGCAACATATCATCTAGACTGGAAAGATATTTAAAAAATTTCAAGATCTAGCATAGTTTATTAATGATAAAATGAATGTGAAGCAAAAATAAGAGAAAGAAAGAAGTTAAGTCCAATAATAATTTCTTCTTCTTGTGATAATATACCTTTGTTGAAATTAGGCTATAAGCAGTTGATCCAATTAAGGTTTTATCTTTTGTCACGTCTGTGCAAACCTGCCAATAATTAGACTCAACTAATTGAGGTGAGAATCAACAACATTGAGAAATATGAAGGGTCCAAAGGAGAAAATTGCGAAAATCATAACATAAAATGAAAGGAGACCACTGTACTCTAGACAATTGTCAGGTAAATTAATAAGAGAAAGAAAGAAGTGGAGTTCAATAATGATTTCTTCTTCTTGTGATAATACACATAAGTTGAAATAAGGTCTTAAACAATGGATCAACTTAAGACTCCATCTCTTGTTACGTCTGTGCAAACTTTTCAATAATTAGACTAAGTCAATTGAGATGGGAACCAACAATATTCAGAAATATGAAGGACCCAAAATAATATTGGGATTTTGTATTTTTTTTAACTGGCTAGTACGATACCCTGCATATACAGGTAATACCACTGATTACGCGTTAAAGAGATAACATGTGAAAATGATGAAAGAAATGATATAATGAGTATTTAAGACTTAAAAGAAAATATTAATTTACTTATCAAAAAGGGGTGCAATTAGCAATTCTTAATTTGAAAATATTGGAGTACACTTATAAAAAGGGTGTGCAATTAGCAAGTTTTAATTTAGGAATATTGAAGTGCACTTATTAAAAGGGAGTGCAATTAGCGATTTTGGTGTAATTAACAAGTCTTAATTTGAAAATATTGGAGTACACTTATAAAAAAAGGGTGTGCAATTAGCAAGTTTTAATTTGAGAATATTGAAATGCACTTATTAAAAAGGAGGTGCAATTAGCATTTTAATGTCAAATTACCATTTTACCCCTATTTTTGCCAAGTGTTAGTCAACTGAGAAGGGAAAAAACAAAATTTTATATGCCTATTCTTTTCATATAGATATAGTAGATGTGAAATATAGATAAGGAAAACAATACATTGAATGATGCACAACTGCACAAGTCACCACCAAGGTCTAGGAGTCCACAACTCATATATCATTGCTACCATAATAGGTAACACTTTCACTCTCTTATTCATTGTCCTTTTTTCTTATGACCCTTAAGCGATGGACGGCTTACGCCATAACCACTATGTTTCTATCAAGAATAATCCAGAAGCAATAGTTCACCAACACCTAAACCCATATACACATAATTTCCCCTAGGTGAACTACTAGCAACTTGGGGGTGGGTATAGGGTTGAGGCCTGTGAATGGTTTCGTTTAACCTGTGGCTTGAGCGGTTAACCAAGAAAAGTAATCATTGCCCACAAAACATAAAAGGTCATGACATGTGTCACCCACACAAAACTTGTGCCTAGTCGGGTAAATGAAGTCACTTTATATGATAAAAAATCATGATTTTTGGGATCTGTACCGTTTAGGATTGTCTTTGAGTGAACAAGGTTAAACCAAGGAATTTCAACTTAGAAATACTTGTGACTTTAAAAATTGTGTACCCTCTAATATTGTCTCTAGTCAGACAAGGTCAAAACATATATACTTTGGCTTAGAAGCACTTAGGACTTTGATGGTTATGTACCTTTCAAGATTTTACTCGATAAGATATGGTCAAACCATGCCACTTCAACTTAGTTATTACTCATAAGTTTTCGAGGCTGTGTATTTTTAAAAATTGTCCATGGTCAAACAACATCTCACACTAACTCGTCCCTAAGTGCCACAATCTTCTTTATAATATGCTTCCTAAAACCTCATTAGCTTAACACCTAATTAGCCAAATTAGTCACATTATGTTGGCAAAATCATCCATAATGATAATGTATTTAGTTGGATGGTTCTTGTACTTATGAGATGATCATACTGCAAATCTCACCAAGATTATCCAAAAAAATTGTTATATCATATGTAACATCCTTGATTTTTAACTTCTTGGTAACTCTCACACTACGACACTTCATGTGGTGACACTTCACTCAACATCCTTGTTGGTCAGAATCCTCCATAGGTAACTCGTTCCGAGACCTCAAAAACTAGTTATGTCTGATTATAGGATCAATGACTAACTCCACAAACCAATATAAGACTTTTCAGCATATTTTGTCCTTACTCACACACTTTTTGAGAAAATTCTCAGAAGATCACTCATTCCATAATTACTCTAAGACAAACACGTTTAACTGTGAAGTTCTTAAGTGATGGACTGCTGAAAAGTAGATGGATCTTGTTGGTATAGGTTGTACCAATTAATTCCTTTAATTCATCCTCAACTGTATAGTCTCATGTTTGCACAGCCTCTGGGTCCTTATCTTTCTAGTGTGATTCGTTGGGGTGTTACATGTCCACATGCTTCCACAGAGTTTGTCCTCGAACTGCACTGTACTGGGAGAGAGGTTTGCTCTGATACCATTTATAACATCTCTGATTTAGAACTTCTCAGCAGCTCTTACACTAAAGCATTTCATGCGGTGACATTTCACTCAACATCCTTATTGGTCAGAACCCTCCATAGGTAATCCTTTTCGAGACCTCGAAAATCAGTTCTGCCTACATCCAAGATCAATGACTGACCCCACAAATCAACACAAGATTTTTTTAGCATGTTTGTCCTCGATCACATGCTTTATGATAAATTTGTTAGAAGATCACCATATCATAATTACTCCAAGCCAAACACGCTTAACTATAAAGTTCTTAAGTGATGGACTACTCAAAAGTATAATTATCTTATTGATATAGATAATATTAATTAATTTATTTAAGTCATCATCAACTGAATAATCTCATATCTGCATAATTTCCAAATCCTTCTCCTTCTGATGTGATCTGTCAGGATATTACACAATGTTTAACCACCTTAAACGTCATCACCTTGATCCCTTGTGGTAACTAACATCTTGAAACACCACAAGTTAGTCTACATTCATGATAGATTCCTCATCCTTTTTACTATATATATTCATCCACGGCTACAAGGAAATCACCTACGTATGTCGTTAATTAGGTATATCTTAAATGACTTTTAAGCAATTTTTTTGAAAAGTTTGTAAGAAAACAACATATTTATGACTATTTTAATCAAATTTTATATAAAGAAACTCTCATGTAATAATTTTATTGAATAATTATTTAATTACATTATTTTTCTAAATAGGCTATTAATAGATGTGTAATATATCTTGGAACACATACGGATGTCCATAGAAGTTATTTAAAACAAAGTTAATGCTTTTATGCATGTCGCCTAATTCAATGTACATATTTTCTTTCTTTTTCCCTAGCCTGAAATACGCACTACTTTATAGATTTAAATTTTGTTTAATTAATTCTCACTTACGTTTGTTCATACGATATGGCTGCCTTCTTTTTTTTTTTTTTTTTTGCTTTCTTCCCTTTGCTCTAATTACAAAAAACGATAACATTGTCTTGCGTTTAAAAAATTATTTTCGAAAAATATTTAAAGTTAAGTCTTTTTGATAACTTTTTCACTTATGATATTTTATGATCTACTTTTTTTAGAAGAAATTTTTTTTTATGATCTACTTCTATCTAAATTATTGAGTTTATCATTTATTTAATATGTGATGCTTTTAGTAACTTTCTACTTATATATTTAAATCATCTTAAAATTGATTTTATTTTCTTCTTTATTTTAATCTATTAATGCTTCATTTTTTTTTACTACACGAAAAGAAGTAATGGTCAGATATAGGTTTATGCCATTGCATAGTAAAATAACTTCTTGAATTCGAAATATATATAATTATTAAAAAATAAAACCAAGTGATGACTAGTCTAGCACATATGTTAAGCTTGGCTAACGCAACGCAAATTGATGATAATCCTTGAAAGTGGTGGTCCAGTCAATTCTAAAAGTAGTTTCCGCGGTCTATAATTATATAATGTGATTTGCTAAGACTGAGTTTGACTGAGTTTGTTCAAAATCTGAGTTGGTGTAAAGCATTTTGAGCATATGCAATTTTGATTTTCTTTTTTTAAATCTGAGAATTAAGAGCACCCATATCGATTTTATATTAAAAGAAAAACTAGTACATATTCGTAGAAGAGAGATTACCAAAGAGAGCCATGAAAATTGAAAAGATGAAAAAGAAAAAAAGTAGAAAAGCTTGTAAAAGGAAAGGGTAGTGAAAATAAAATCTCTCAAATAAGGAAGAGAGGGGCATAAACCATAAAGAATCCCAATGCTAAAAGCTCAGAGACACAGACAGCTGAGATTACTGGTTTTGTGACTCCTCCATTCTCGTCTTCTTCTCCCATTTCCATTTCCATTTCCAACTTTCCTTTCTCTTCTCACACCAATCCAAGATTCCATTCTTTCGAGTCTCCAGATCAAAAACAAAAAAAAATCATCGACCGAATCGAACAAATGAGAGACAGGTCAGATAGCCATCCTTCGGCAAACTCCGAGGACGACCACCGATCCTCCCCCTTGCTGGATCTGGCGTGTGCCGAAATCACGGAATCCTCCAGCAGCAAGACCGGAACCTGCGGCTCGTTTCCTGGTTCGGGCCCCTCCGAGCCTCAGGCTCCGTTCCCGGACCAGGTCCTCGAGAACGTCCTTGAGAACGTGCTCCACTTCCTCCCCTCTCGCCGCGACCGCAACGCCGCCTCATCGGTTTGCCGCTCCTGGTATCGTGCGGAGGCCCTCACCCGATCCGAGCTCTATATCGGCAATTTTGAGGCTTTGGAGGGTTTGGTGGCTAGGTCGCCTCGCTTGAAGAAGCTTCGATTGAACCAATTCGTTTCCATGCCTCAGCTATATCGTCTGTTACTTCGAGCTCCGCAGCTTACTCACCTTGGAACGGGTTCGTGTATTGCTACTGAGGCTGGGGCGGTCTGGGATCAGGAGCCGAACTACACAGCCGCGTTTGAGGCTTGCAGATCCCTGGTTTGCCTGTCTGGATTCAGAGAGATTTGGGCAGATTACCTTCCCGCTATTTATCCAGTTTGCACGAATCTGAAGTCGTTGAATTTGAGCTATGCAGATATTAACACGGATCAGCTGAAGTCGGTTATTCGCCACTGCTATAAGCTTCAGATATTTTGGGTATGTGTTGTAGCATTGTGACTTT
The DNA here is from genome assembly GCA_007407185.1 of Glycine tomentella. NCBI lineage: Eukaryota > Viridiplantae > Streptophyta > Magnoliopsida > Fabales > Fabaceae > Glycine > Glycine tomentella. The sequence continues at coordinate 721,830 of PYAF01004732.1, read as the reverse complement.
TGTGGCTGCATTGCTGAGAAATTTGGATTTGAATTTGAATTTGATTTTAGATTTGGAGCTTATTGGTGTTTGGATTTTGGTGTGCAGGTACTTGATTCGATACGTGATGAGGGGCTTCAGGCGGTGGCGGCAACTTGCAAGGACTTACGCGAGCTTCGGGTTTTTCCTGTGGACGCGAGGGAGGAGACCGATGGGCCTGTTTCTGAGGTGGTGTTTGAAGCGATTTCTCCGGGTTGTAGGAAGTTGGAATCGATTTTGTTTCTCTGCCAGAGGATGACTAATGCGGCTGTGGTGGCTATGTCAAAGAACTGCCCGAATCTTGTGGTGTTTCGTCTATGTATAATTGGGAGGTATAGGCCAGATCCTGTGACTCAAGAACCCATGGATGAGGGTTTTGGTGCTATTGTTATGAATTGCAAGAAGCTCACTCGGCTTGCTGTTTCTGGCTTGCTGACTGATCGTGCTTTTGAGTACATTGGGACGTATTGGAAATTGGTTCGGACGCTGTCAATTGCCTTTGCTGGGGACACTGATGTTGGCCTTAAATATGTGCTTAAAGGATGCCCTAATTTGCAAAAGCTTGAAATCAGGGATAGTCCTTTTGGGGATGGAGCTTTGAGATCTGGTTTGCATCATTATTACAACATGAGATTCCTCTGGATGTCGACCTGTAAATTGACGCCTCAAGCTTGCCAAGAGGTTGCTCGAGCATTGCCCAACTTGGTTTTTGAAGTAATCAACGACAACAATGAGGAGAATGCAGGTGATGAAGTTAAGACATTGTACATGTATCGGTCTCTTGATGGGCCACGAGATAATGCTCCAAGATTTTTTACCATCCTGCAATAGCTTTTTCTTTTTAATTCAAGAAGATTTTAGCTCTTTTCAACGGTGGTTGGTTGATGAAACATTATGGAGCAGGGGATTTTACATAAACCTGTCAGAAGATTTCTCTACTATCCACGACAAACAAAATTTTACAACTCCTGTTCTTGGTGTGGGCTACAGTGATGGCAGGCCACAAAGCTGCTATTGGGGAGGGAGGTTGGGAAAATTTCTCCATATGCCCTTTTTATGTTAGAGGATTAAGGATTGAAAGAGGGAAGCAAACAAATTGGTAATAACTTTGGTAATAACTGTCATCACTGTTCTTTAAGAGTAGCCATCACTGTCCCCTAGGAAAAAGAAAAACAAAATAAGAGCAAACAAATTGGTAATAACTTTCCCCAGGTATATTGAATCTCCCCCATGCCACCCTAGTTTTCAATAATAACTGTCAGATACGTTTGAAATGACCATTGTGATGGTCCTAATGGCTTGGCCACCTCTCAGATCAAGTCCATCGCTTTTTTTAAAAAATAATTTCCCATCAAATTGCATGGTCGTGAATAAACAACTATCAACTTATTGTTAAATAGAAGTGTTTCCATCACTTGTCCCAGAAAATTAGGATCTATTTTGAATTCAAAATATATAATAATAATAATAAATAAATAAAATAGATTTGTAATCTGAATGCGGGTTCTTAAAGCAACAATTTCTTTTCAAAATGTAAAGATTTTACGTGTTTCAACACCAAATTTAACCTTTCTTGTCAACTTCTTTGAAAAGTGAAACAATGATTAAAAAAACTTCAAATATTTTGGTGCTTAGAATAACAAGAAAAGAAGTTATTGTATATATTTCAATGTGCGACTCTTCAAATCGCACACTTAGAGAACCTTTTTTCCTAAAATATTAAATAAAAAAACTCACTGTACATCCTCTCTCTTATTTCTATTTAATAACTATTTTAACTTGACTTGTGCTTTAGATTTCCAAAAGTAAACGTGAGGTCCTCCACATTTCTCAACAACTTGCTGACGCATGAAATGATCACCACACGTCCATTTTTATTTTTCACCAAAACATTTCAATTATGTTTATATTATTTATATTTTGCTAGAAAAAATATAATAATATTTTATTTAGAAAATTAATTATTATTTAATTATAATAAATTTTTTAATTTAATTAATCATCAAATATTAAAGTAAATTCTTTAACATAGATTAAAATACTCATTTGTGTGTAGATTCAAAACTAAATTGGTAATATATTAATCAAGGTAGGTACCTAACAACACTTTTTGACGTTTAGATAACGTGAAGTAATATTTATTACTTACAATAATATAATATTTTCTTCCATTATTTAGAACTCTGAATTAACTCTAGAGTATGGTATTTATGTCAAACTCAAATAAGTTAATAAATTTATTCTGACTTAAGAAAACTCATTTCTTCGTTCATTTATTTGTCTAGACCAAGATCTTATTTTATTATAGAGCTCAAAATCCATTATAGAGTTGATAGATTCCATCTTGATTAGTCATTAACTCTATAAGTATATCCAATGTCTATTCAACTCGTGTTCTAAAATATTAGATGTTTGGAATCAAAATATAACAAATGAAATGTTAATTACTATGTCAATCTCAGGTTTAAGAAAATTTTACACTTCTTTTTGAGAATTTTCTATTGATAGTTTGAGGTAATATTATCCATTAGGAAATGTTAATTGAGTCAGTTCAATGGTTACACCTCTATACACAACATCTATATATATAAATTAATAAATGAGATTTATTAATATTCATCCAATGAACACTATCATGTATATATCGATCTATCTGAATTATTAATGTCATATTCATAATATCCTATGATCAAGAGCAATTTAAGTTAAAATTATAGAAGACTTGTTTTTCATTTTCATAATATATATTATGATAACAAATCTTTAATTTTAAACAAAGACCTTATCAAGTCAACTATTTTATCAAACAATATAAAAATAAAAAAAAATAGTTTATTATTGAAATTAGAATTGATTACATTGGATCTTAGGCACATACAATTATTCTCATCATCAACACACATCTCAAATCTGATCACCTTGTCACATGCATTAATTACTAAGCACACCTACCCTTTGATAATAACTTACAATACTTATAGAGTTGCAATTCTTTAAAAAGTTTGATTCTTTGGGCTGGTTGGTGAAGACTAGAGGTGGAAAAAAATTGAAATGCACTGAACTGCTGTTGAACTACTCCCAAAAAAACCGAACTCTTTTATTGACTAAACTGTTATTCAGTTCAGTTTTTAACGCTTCCCAAAGAACTCTTAATTGAACTGAACCTTTTAGATGAACCATTATTAAAAATCAAGACAATACCAACGCAGTGGGGAAGGGTTCTGCTCACACGTCGACACTGCTTCTAATAAATTATAATTAAACACTTTTTTTTAATAAATCATCACAATTTTATGGACAAAAAGGTTCTTCTGATGCTAACCATATTGGCACTCTTCGTGGCCCACCCCATTTTTTGGTGCATGGTGCATCCTTCTGAGGCAACTGCGCTAATTTCTTTGGGATGTTATAAAGCCAATTTCATTCCTCACGTGAGTTATCAACTCATTGACTTTGAAATGCAATATAGAACAATTCGTCACAATTCAGTTTGAATTGAATAACCCAATTGAAGATCCATCTAGGGGTGTGTCCACCCACCTGATCTTTTGGTTGTGAGGGCCACGTGTACGGTTTTGGGGTTGGGATACACTAATGCCTTTTTGCATTTTAAGATATTAGATAATCATACATTTACCAATTATGATATCAAGGTTGATAAACTAAAGGTGGAGAGCCAGAATGCAAAATCTAACTACAACATAACAAATAGTGGGTGGTGTTGGCCGTGGTGGGGGAAGGAAAAATTAGGAAGGTCGGTGAAGCCTACTACTATAAAGGGTTTTCGTTTTCTCATCTTTTATCTGTTAATCACATTTCATAACTGATCTAAGCACGAGGTCAACCACTAAAGAAATGCTTTTATGTGTTATACCATTGGATTAAGCTACTTCATTGTGTGTGCAATTATCTTATCTCATTAAATAATTAGTCTCGCACTCTTTTCTTTCCAAGCACTATTTGCAGGATTGATCTTCACTTATTCCCAAGTAACTCTGTTATCACTATTTATTTTTAAGTCATTGACCATGTCAGAATGGCAACTTTAGACTAGAGGAATGTTGAATGATTTTTCATGTGCATTGCAAACGGGTCATGCTACAAAGAGAGCTTTATAAATATTAAACAGTGTATGTATAACAACACTACACCACTATGTGTGCAAGCACAAAGTTTTATCCATAAACACAAAATGCTAACTAAGAATTATAACAAACGTTTATTCTTTTGATGAGAAATGAATATAATCTCTTCAACAAATAACTGTTTCTGTAGTCTGTACACCAAGTTTGTGTCTAGGATGGGACGATCTCTTCACTGAAAAATAATTAGATGAAGGAGTGATGAGAGTCATGTAACACCCCCGTAGGCCTCCGGTGCGTTATCATTAATAATATCAGTTTAGCGTCTAATAAACATAAAATATTACTCAGCGGAAGCATAGAATCAGTTTTCTTGATTCATTATGTATGGAATTATCAACATTATACAGATATTCGCATGAAACACGAATTTATATCATTACTGATCCAGTTTCTCATACAAAGGCAAAAGCATATAAATAAATGTCCACAAAATACTCAGGAGGAAAATATACATCATATCATTAACAATCCTGTATATACATATACATCAGTGTTTTCACCACACTGTGGTGATACAAAAGAATAGTTACCCTCACAGAGGGTTTACAACACTATACAGCCCTTCCTCAGGGTACATAACATAAACCACACAAAATTGAGCCTTCAAGCTCCTACTTCTGCTTTCAGAGAAGCAGAGATGTCTCTACTCGGGCCTCCTGCCCTGAGACTGCTCTCTTCTGCCTGAAGAGTCACCTGAAATCATAAATTCCCACACGGGGTGAGATATACATCTCAGCAAGTCCAGGGTCCAAGGAGGAATCTCCTCCACCCTGTCCCACTTTCCACAACACATACATCAGACAATCACAAACAAATGGCCCACTGGCCCTCATAACAATACATGAAACATCCAAACTTGGCGGAGCTACCTCAACGCCTCAAGCAATACATATGGCGGAGCTACCTCAACGCCTCAATCAACAAACATGGCGGAGCTACCTCAACGCCCTGGCGGAGCTACCTCAACGCCTCATCTAATGGCCAATAGATCTAGCACAATCATATCATATAACAATCACAGATGCACACATATATCATTCTGAGGATGCAATTACTAATGTATGCATCAGGCAATGACCGACCAACACTCCCCCGGAGTGTGGTGTGGCACACAAGATGGGAATTTCTCCCCAGGGACACTGAACTTACCTGGCACGGTATCACTCTGCAATCCAGTCCCTGCTATGTGGCTCCCGCCACCGACACCCTCAGTGTCAAGCCCTATTCAAGGCATATGGTTATATCAGAACCAATTCAACAGACATGCTGTCATAGAAC
>PYAF01004732.1:695182-716289 GCA_007407185.1 Glycine tomentella | reverse complement strand
TTTCTCCCCAGGGACACTGAACTTACCTGGCACGGTATCACTCTGCAATCCAGTCCCTGCTATGTGGCTCCCGCCACCGACACCCTCAGTGTCAAGCCCTATTCAAGGCATATGGTTATATCAGAACCAATTCAACAGACATGCTGTCATAGAACATATGGTATCAGAAATCCCCTATCCTAGGGTTTAATCAAATTCTACCCACACAAGGCTTTTTCTTAGATTATATAGAATTTAATAAACTGCCATCAGAGCCATTGAGTCACCACAAACTCAATGCACAACACATTTCTAAGCCATGGCTCAAAATAATTCATAATTCAAAATAACACTAGAACGGTCTTGCCCTCAACCCAGGCACCGTTCAATTAGCCTCTCAGGCTCAACATAGACTCAGTCATGGCTCATGCATGTCAGGAAACCATAAACAAGTGACTCTATACCGGTCACTCATGCATTCACAGAGCCAATATTCAAAGTCTCACAATTCAAAAACTGAAAGCTATTCCTTCATCATTGGACAGTTCTAAACAAGTTTCCCAACAGAACTCTGGGCTAATTCTATCCCCAGATCAAAATAATCCACAAAATTCAGAGAAACTCTAAACTCAGAATCAACCGAAGAAACTCACGTTTCTTACTTCAGTGGCGACCCAAAAGGCTGGAGGACAGCTTTCCCAAGCTCTACAGTCCACTCTGCGCCTTTGGTCCTTGCCAACACTCAAGATACAGAGATTTCTCTGAGGGATTGGATTTTGCTTAAAGCTAAGGAAATGATGAAGGATTTTGGCTTTCAATCGGTTAAAACTAGTTTGTAGGTCACAGGAAAGTGTTTAGGCTAGCATATGAGGTTCTAGGAAGCTTGGTTTCATCAGAAATGGAGGCTGGGGCTGGAGGAGGAAGAAGAAGAGGTTTTCTTCTTCTAAAATCGCGACTGCCCTTTAATACTGGGCCTGCCCGAGCTCTGGCACGGTCCACGCCAACTCCGGCGCTACCCGCGCCAGCATGGCGGTGAACTGGCGCTATCAGCGTCATCCCCGCGCTAACCGCGTGAACCTTTCGAGACCTTTAGCGCTACCCGCGCCACCTCTGGCGCTGTCCGCGTGAAAATCCAGAGAAAGTTGGTTTTCCAGGGCACTTATGGCGCGATCCGCGCGGCCCTTGGCGCCATCCGCGCCAACCTCTTGAGTGACCCATGCTCTCAGCGCCATGGCCACGCCCTCAGCGTGAACTGGCAGAACCTCTGGCGCCACCAGCGCCGTCCTGGCGCTATCAGCGCCACAGCCAATGGGTCTGGCGCTATCAGCGCCAACCCTGGCGCGACCCGCGCCACACCAAAAATTAGGTTTTCTAATGTGAATCCCCGCGACACGCCAACCATGCCATAACTTAGGGTTATCACAAGTCAATTAGGAAACTGGAAAGGACGTCCATGCAATATTAAACATTGGCGCTTGTCTATATAAGAGGATGTATAAATTTAAAGATAACTATATGTATATCCATAAAGATAACAAGCACTCACATGTTATATTAATGTTGCTACTACTATTCTTTAAAGATAACTATATGTATATCCATAAAATCAATTAAGTTGACCTTATGAAATTAGCAAAAGCTCAACTTTTAACAAATAAATTAACTAACCAATCATTTTAGTAACTGAATCGTTAACAATTGAGTTGACATCATACTCATCAGTCGATTCAGCTCATTACATGTCAATTCTCGCTTAAGTATTTCACTAACAGCCCATTACCTCAAAACATGGATATTAGGAAAGCGATTCATCAACAAATCATTCTTTTTGAGAAATTTTATAATAACTGCAGGAATCAAAGATAAGTATTAACAGATTTACAACAACTTACGCAACTTGTTCAATCAACCGAACTAGACTCCATTGGTTATAGTTGCTAATAGATATAGTATATAATAATTGAATAATACATATTTTTGCTAATAAAGTTGAAGAAATTTTATTATCCGAAGTTCAAAATTGTGTAGATGATTGTTGGTGTGTTTGTTTCTCTAATTAAAATCCAATTAAATGTCAGTTCATTGTTTCGGCTTAATCATTGTAAATTGCATTAGAAAGTGCGATAATAGAGAAACACACTGTTAAAATTGATGAATTGGCGTTCAAGGTGGTTCCTAACCAAAATACAAGGTCACACTAAATTTGTACATAGTCCAACTTAAAAGTTGTAATGGAAGGCCAAAGTTTGTGTGGATGGATATTTGTTGAATACACTTTTATGTACTCATCGGTACTCTTTTTTGTTTGTATCTGTTGTCAGAGATGGTCTTGTTCTTGTAGCAAATGGACTGTTTGGGATTTCTATAATTCTGTGATATGGGTTTGGGATCTGATCCAGAGCAACCAAATTTTCAGTTCATAAGATGAGCTCCCAAATCACAACCGAGTGATTATTTGGAGTGAGTTAATCACCAATTAAAATGCCTCTCTATTTTGGTTTAAAATTCTTAAGACTTGTTTTGGATTTACCACCTGTTAAAAAGTAGAGTTTTCATTCACTCCTCTATTTTATTTCATATATTTTTCCTCAACAAAATGCTAATAATACGGGATAATAACAAATTGTAACAACCTAACAAATCCTAACAATAATTTGAAATTTAAATTATACAATTCAACACTTCCCCTCAGGTTGGTGCATGAATATCGGTCATGCCCAACTTGCCAATTATTTCTTCAAACACTTTTCCAGGAATGACTTTGATCAACAATATGTTCAAGAGGTGCTTCAGGATAGTCCACATCTTTCGATTATGTGAGATAGAAAGAAAATTGAAATACGAGAAGAGATTCAGAACAATAACATATTCATGTCAATAAACTTCAAGGATGGTCTATGAAGATTCAGAACAATGCAACTGACTTCACATCAATGACCTTCAAATAGAATACGTACAGGGAGAATTGAGATACGAGAATGGATTCGGAACAATCACATGTTCATGTCAATAGACTTTGGGGTTAGTATGTGAAGAATTCAGAACAATGCAACGAGTTTCACATTAATGACCTTCAAATGGATACGAGAAGGATTCAAAACGGAACCAAAATCGCAAAGGTTATGCGAGACAAAAATGAAATTTATGATAATAATAATCATAATTTGTAAAGGAATTGGAGAAGGTGAAGGTTACGGAGGAGATAAATGATTGAGTATAAGTGAAATACAATGAAGATAAGATAAAAAGATAGAAGGAGATATACGTTTGGGAATGTGAAAAAAAAAAGACTTTGAAAAAACAAGGCAGCAGAAATATTATTTTTTCATGAAGGATATTATGATTCTCATTCATGGAGGAAACCATGATTTTTTCATGGAGAGGATACCATGGCTCTAATACCATGTTAAAAAGTAGAGTTTTCATTCACTCCTCTATTTTCTTTCATATATTTTTTCTCAACAAAATGCTAATAATACGGGATAATAACAAATTGTAACAACCTAACAAATTCTAACAATAATTTGAAATTTAAAATATACAATTCAACACCACCATATATTTTCATTTTCAAGTTGACTAATTGAATTGAAGCTGTCATAATTCGTGATATCAAATGATTTTATTTTTATTTTTGAGACGCACAATTACGGTATTGCTGAGCCACTGCGTTGCAACTACAATTCTTGATTTTGTCGTGGACAGTTTCTAACTACACTCCCTTACAATACACACCCTGTTTTCAATTTTTATTCTCCAAATTACACCTTGTAAATTGGCTTTGGGCGTGATCAAGATTAGATGGCAGGGGAGTGTATATGTGTTTTTGGAAGACAGGTAGAGAGAGAGCTTATCCGAGGAGAATGTGTTTACATGAGCATAATTTGGGGGAGGGGGGATATTGGAGGGGGAGTGTGAAAAACATCCTCCTTTATCGTGGATGTTAATTTGCTCATTTTCAAAGGGAACAAGTCCAAAAGATGAAGCCCCATGATGTCTAGCTAGCCCGAAATCAAGACTACGTCGAACTATGTGAAAAAAATAATGAATAAAAAGTCGAATAGACCCAAATATACTTTATCTTCCTTACAACGGATACCTCTACTCATACACAAAACCCTCAAATTCAAATCCTTCCTTCCCTAAAGATGAGAAATTTAACATAACTGAGTACAAAGAAGAAAGAATTTATATAATCTAGATGAGTACTACAGTATATAGTGTTTACATGGATAGATTAATAACGATATATGGAAACTATGCATGCAGTGTGGAGGCCACAGAAGTTTAAGCTAATTTATCTGATGGCAACACTATATTTGATGACCCTATTGGGCATTTGGGGACTTGGTCCTCATACATTCAAATGCTATTTCTCTGCTTTCGAGGACACGATTCAGAGATACTGCTTTTATTACTCTCATGCACATTCATGAAGTTAATTATATTAAATGAAATCCAATCAATAAATTATACACTAGTATTTGATTAATTCTTCCTAAAAACACTAATTAAGCCAAACTTGTGCTAATTGGCGACACTATCTAATGGGGACCTTTTTTTTCTAAGCCTTTAATAATTAATTCATAACTTATGGATCTGCTTGCACTCTTTTACTTTGTTTGGGAGAAATGCATTGGAGTACATGAAAACCCAGAGTTTGATCAAAAGGTCCTGGCAATACTTCTTGTAATGATTCCAATATGGTTCTTGGCTATTTGCTTGGTGTTATCAGTATCCCCTTCATAATGCCTAAGTAGCTTTACTAGCTTTGTGTGAGTGACTCATACATGACTATAAAGAGATTGCCATTAATTTTGTAATTTCCTTCTTTTCCCAATGTTACTATTATTGAAATGTAAGAGACAATTGCTAGTGACCTAAGAGTATTTACTATTGTAGGATAATTTCAGCTAAAAATAACAATTGTTACTTCCTTCGTCCCCATAGAGTTTGAGAGAGAGAGAAAAAGAAGAGATTGAAGATTTTATTATTGATTTAGAATGAAAAGTTAGTTACAATGATTCTGTTTCTTTATTTATAGAAAAAACAGATATGGTTACACAGGCAATTAAAACCATAATTAGTTACTGTTCTAACAGAAATAACAATTGTACTAACAACTGCTCTAACAGAATCATAATTGCTCTAACATAATAACAGTTGTACTACCAATTTCTTTAACTAAATCATAAATCATAAAAAGTAAAACTTACTTAATACACTAGTAGTCCTATTATAATTGTCATGTATGAGAAAAAAAATTGTCTCAAAATAATTGTCACTTAATTTTTTCAATGTAACATTAATTATTTTTTTTCACTTATGTTCCTTATAGTATTACTAATGAACAATAAAATCTATAAATCAATTAATGATGATATAAGATTAATTTTGTAAAATTATTTTTTTTGTTTATTTTTTTTATAAAATAACTTATGAAAATAATTATTTTAAGTAAAATGAATTATTTACCGATTTAACTTGATGATTATGCAGTAAGACACGTGATGTTGATAATTAAATAACTTGCTCAGTGTGTTAACTATATGCATGGGTCAACCTTAGGTTGAATCAAGAAAGATGTAACTGGAGTTAATGGGGGGTATAAGTTATTAAATTTGTCTTGGACGGTCCCTGTGCTTGCAGAAAAACATGTCGGTTTGAAATAACAGGGTAGAAACTAGAAAGTAGAAACAACAAATTATTAGAGCACCTTTCTTGGATCCCAAATTAGAATCTTAATCATTTTTTTGAACTTCATAATATTATATAGGATTGAAGATATATATGACAATTTTTTTTTATTAATAGATTTTAAATTGAGATTTTAGATAATTTTAATAGATTCCACGTGAACTCCATTTTTAAATATTTAAAATTAAATTAAATTAATTAAATAATTAATTTTAATTAATAAAGTATGTAAAAAATATATGAATATTAATAAAGTATATAATTAAATTTAAGTAATTAATTTTAACTTTTAATTTTAATTTTATTTTTTATTTTGTTTGAATTTCGTGTAGATCTTCAGAATTCTTGAAAGAGAATCGGATCTCCACGTGAAGTTTTGTATTCCATCTTTAGTGGTGGATCTCTGAAAAGAAAGATTTTCAACTAAAAATCCCTCCTCAAGATCTCCCATTAAAGTTGCTCTTACAATTTGAACACCAATAAATTGGTTCAGCCCCAAATTGAATAAATAATAACTGCAAAAATAAACATATTTTAGAAGTTAGGTTGAAAATGTAAATGAACACTCAGCATTACTTCTATTCATTTAATATTAAGAGGACATTATGTGAAAGTTGTTGCAGTACTCCCTTATTAGTAGTATATTAGTAGTATGATTATAGTCTTTCTTAAAAAAAAGTATAATGATAGTTTTAAAGTCATCAATTCATCTCTATATTATAAGTATAAATGGCTTGCGCCTCTTGAAAGAGAGTTTTTTTTTTTTTTTGGATTTAAGGGATATTCTCTTTCTCATGATGTCACATAATGTTTTATATTAAACATTTAATTTTTTTTTATAATTGTATGATTTTGACACAATTTCAATATAGACAAATCTTGTTTCAATTTTTTTTATAAAATAATCCTCAATTTTAAATTTTAAATATATTTAATTAATTCCTATTTAACTTAATAAAATATTTACTATTTAATAATTAAAATATATGATTTAATTTCTATTTACAAATTTATTTGAATTTAAAAGTACCAATACAATATACCAAAAATATGTTAATAAGAAAAAAAAAGGTTATTAAAAAATACTCAATCATAATCTTTTTAAATAACTAAAATATTTAATAAAATATATTTAATATTTTAATTGAATTCATTCTTTAATGTATTTAAAATAAAATTTTAACACGACTCTAGAATTATTCATAGCAAAATTTGTTGACAGCCTCCAATGTGATTTTACAAGGCTGAAAAACGGGTATCTAAACCTGCTATTATACTGTTTAGAAGTTGACACGTATTGCGTTCACAAAGGTTAAGCTATGCAGAGAACGCAAAGTCGGAATCGATTGTGGGTACTTGACATCAAAATGGATTCATAAAACGCAGCTAAGGGATTAAAGATAAATAAATCTTAATATATGTTATCGTATTAATTAGTAAATTAGTAAATTTAATATTTTTTTTATATAAAACGATCAAAGTGTATGTATAAGTTTTCTGTAAAATAAAAATTGAAGGGGCTATTCGTAGTTGGTGACAGATTCAAGTTGAACAGTGGAATATTTGTGAAGTTCGCTGTACAGAGAAAATGAAGTAATTTGTTTTAGAGTAAATTACACCCGCTCCCCCTGTGTTTCGCTTATATTTCATTTAATACCTCTTCTTTTTTTCACATTACTTTTACCCCCTCTATTAACACCGTTAACTAATGTCAATTGAAATATGTGATCAAATAAAATTGTCCTTATATTTTAATTATAAAATCAAAATTATCTCTTCTCAATTAGTTTCAGAATTTAGGATTCACGTTTCATTTTTCTTTAAATGCGAGTATTATTCATTTTCCTCTTGTTGACAAGTGCTTCTTCTGAGTCCATGGAGGGTGAGTTCCTCTTCCTCTCAACGACGTTTATGTTCCTTTTCTCTTCCCCCTTCGCAAGTTCTCCATTGTTCTCCTTCCAATTTGTGAGTTATATATTGTTTCTCTTCCAATTCGCAAGTTCCCATTGTTCCTCTTCCAGGCAGACTTGTAAGTGATCACTAAACCTTGTATATAGATTACTTTTTAAGAATATTTGTTTAATTTTCATTGTTTATTGTTGTCTATTTCTGAATAAGGTTTCATTGAGGGATCAATTTGAGACCACTTATGATATTTAAAATCATTTGTTTATTATTGTTGATTTTAGGCCTATATGTCTTTTTTTTTTCTTTTGATCATATCATATCTGGTTTTACCTTACTGTTGGCTCTAACCTTTATTTTTTGTTTTTTGGGTATATACAATAACTACAATGAGAAAGAATTAATTAAAGATTAAAATTGTTGAATTACTCAATCTTTTTAGTTTAACATTATGATGTGTTATGGTGTATTTGTAACTCTTGACCGAGATATTATATCAAACACCTTGTCATAAAGAAATATTTCAAAGAAAGAAGTTAAAAACACAAATGCAGAAACAAAACACTAAAATTTGAAGCGAATAAACATATTCAATCAGAGAAAAAAATTGAACTAAAAAACTGAAGAACAGGAAGAAGAAGAAAAGGTGTTAACACTGCGTACCAATAAGGTATGTTCACGTCCAATTACATGAAAAACAAAAAAAGAAGCGAGAGTTTTAAAATATCTTGTTGAGAGGAAGAAGATGAGGGTATTTTAGACATAAAATTTCATTAAAAGTCATGTGAGCAGCATGTGCCTAATTTCTGTCAAATTATTAAACGGTGTTTAGAAGGGAGGGGGTCTGAGTGTAATGTGAGTTAAACAATTAAGGGGTTTTTTGTAAGGTACAAAAAGGAAGGGGTATCAAGTAAAATTTGAGCAAAACACAGGGGTACGAATATAATTTACTCATTTTTTATTATAATAATTCTTTTATTTTTATTAGCCCTCGCGTCTAGTATTTTTTTATTTTTATTATTGTTATTGCTACTTGCTTTCTTACTTATTTTCAAGCTTTTATATATATATATATATATATATATATATATATATATCAGTTTTGTTTTTAATCCTCTTCTTTCATAATATTAACTTGCTAACCACTAACATTGATTCACACCCTTACCCTTAGTAGTATTTTTTTTTTTAATTAATTTCTTGTGACTTCTAAATCTTAAAAATCTCAAGTCTTGATTTAAGGTTTTAATTTAGAAACAATAGATCTAAAGTTTTTGTATTAGTTTTAATTTGACTAATAAATTCATTAAAAATCTTAACTTTACTTTCACATTAACATATAACAACTCAAGTCTTATATTAGTCTCATCTCGTATGAATTTTTATTTTCTTTGTGAGGAAGAATTTATTCGGTTGCCAACAAGAAGTTTTTTTTTTTAATCGGCTAAAAATATTTTATATATATGCATAAAACGGTACCAGAGATACCAGGGTGATAAGTTTCTGAGTTGCCAAGTTTTCCACCACTAATCTATAACTCTGATTGCTGATGCTGAATCATGCTGCCCAACACTGAATGATATGGCTGAAATTAGTATATACCCGCGCCACCACTGCAGCCACTGCTGCTCCTCAGTCCTCACAAACCCATCAAACATATTCCTTGGTTAATGCTCCACTGGACGTAAGAGTAGGAGAAAGAATATATTATCACAAGTCTTGATCCATGACCATGTGTGGAACATGACCTCCTGCATGATGTTTTCAATATGTAGCTGACCACCATTCATCAATATATTGTTTCTGCTATTCCAAAGAACCCAAGCAATACAACACGAAACCAATCTCCACCTATGTTGTTTCTCCTTGCTCACAAACACCAACTCGTGTTGCCAATAGTGCATCCTCACAGATGTTGGGAAAGCAGTTTTACGATTGATCCAAGAGTAACATATTTTCCATATTTCCTCTACTCGCTGACACCAGAACAAAGAATGTTTAAGGGACTCCGCATGATTCTGATAGAACGCACACATCAAGACACCTTCACCAACAACAACATTCCTCCTAGCCAAATTATCCCCATGTGGTAACCTATTTCGCATGAGCCTCCATAAAAATAGATTAACTTTTGGTGGGACTTTCAACTGCCGAATATCAGCCAACGTGTCAATCAAAGCAACTTCAAAATCTGTAGTAAAGTTTCTATCACAAAGAGTCAAGTATGAAGATCTCATAGAATAAATTCCGGATCGTTCTTGCTTCCATGTCCAAGAATCCACCCCGTCAAAAAGCAACGAAGTCTCCCTAAGCACTAAACTCAACCTCCCTCTCCCATACAAACCACTGCCTCATGTTCATAATACACTCCTCCTTTTGTAATGAGTTTAGAAATAATCTAGGAAACTCATTTGCCAAAGGTTGTTGTCCCATCCAATAGTCACTCCAAAATAGTACTTCATCACCCTTTCCCACTTTCCTCGCCACCATAGATTAATTCAAACCACTTGGACTCATTTAACCCCCTACAAGTTCTACCTTAATCCTTCCATCAAAGCTAAGATGATTTTGACACCTCCGATTTTTCAAGGCCTCTCCACCCTCCGTAGATTGATTCCAAAACCTCACACCCTACACCTCCCATCTCCCTCATAAGCTCCCACCTCCACTTTGCCAAAAGAGCATTATTAAACTAGAAAATGTTTTTATCCCTAACCCCCCCCCCCCCCCCCCCCCTCTTTAGGAAGACAAATAGTATCCCAACTTTCCCAAAAAATTTTAGTTTTCCCCTCCTCATAACCCCACAAGAAATCTCTTTGCATTTGTATTATTCTCTTATCCACCCTTTTAGGCACTTTAATGAAAGACAAAAAAATAAAGGCAAGGATGAGAAAACGGAATTTATTAGAGACACTCTACCGCCATAGATAAAAACTTATGCTTCCAACCTAACTATTTCTTAGCAAACTTTTGAACAATGGGTTTTCAAGTATCAACTAGCCTAAGGTTAGCACCAATGGGAATCCCTAAGTAAATAAAAGGTATGGATAAAATTTTACAACTCAGTAAATGTGCATACCTCTCCGTGTTCACCAAAGGCACTCCTATAAAACCAAAGCAACTCTTGAAAAGATTAATTTTAAGTATGAAAACAAGTTCAAAACTTCTCAACATACATTTGATTGCCACCACAATGGAAAGAGTAGCTTCTCCCAAGAAGATGGTATCATATGCATATTGTAAAATATTTATCGGTACCCTATGTTGACCACATGATAGCTCTCAAAAATGTTTTTCTTAATTGCTTCCCTCATTAACCTACACAACCCTTCGACAACCATATTAAACAAAAACGGGGCCAATGGATCCCCTTGTCGAAGTCTTATTGTTACCATGAACTCCTTTGTGGGGGTTACCATTTACCAACACCGAAACTCTACTACTCACCAAACACCCCTCAATCCACTTAATCCACCTCTTGTCAAAGCCCAACCTATGAAACATGTGCAACAAAAATTCTCAATTTACCGAACGCCTTTTCATAGTTTAGCTTGAATATCAAATAAGACTTCTTCAACCTCTTTGCCTCCTCCACTACCTCATTAACCACCAACACACTATGTAATAATTTCCTTCCTCACATAAAAGCGGATTGCCTCTCATCTATCACCTTGTGTAACACCTTCTTGATCCTATTTGATAGAATTTTAGCCAATATTTTGTACATGCACCCCACCAAAGATATTGGTCTAAAATCCCCCAAATTTTGTGGACCATTGACTTTAGGGATAAGTGAAATAAAAAAGGAGTTACATCCCCTAGGGAAACACTCCATGAGCATGATAATCATGAATAAACCTCATAACATCATCCTTGAGGAACTCCCAAAAAGCATTGAAAAACTTGAAGTTGTACCCATCTAGGTCGGGACTTTTCAAGTTACTACACTCCCAAACCGCTTCCTTTACCTCCACCACATCAAACTTAGCCAAAAGCAAGCTATATTGTCTTCATGAGAAATTTTGTTGAACCATACTCCATCCAACTTTGGCCTAGCTAGGCTATGTTCTTTGAATCTATCCTCAAAGAATTTATCTACCTCCAATTTCACTATAGTTGGTTCATCAACCCAACCATCTTCCAAATTCAACCCCTTCCACATTCCTTTTCTTTTTGCCCAATTTAAGCTAGAATGAAAGATCTTAGAGTTTTTATCACCTCCAACCAACCACTTTACCTTAGACTTTTGTCTAGATAAAGAATCATTACAATTACCACTTTCCAAAATTCCTCTTATAGCATTTTCCTCTTCACAAGCTCTTCATCATCAAGTTCGGTCACCTTTTCTTTTAGCTCTAACTCTTTCATATCCCTTTCAATAAGTGTTTGTCTTGTATCCAAATTCCCAAAGTGCTCCTTATTCCAAACTTTTAATACTTTTTTCATTTTCTTCAATTTTTCTTTTAAGTACAAAAGCCCCCCACCCTTCAAATTGCAAACCCCTCCACATTTCTTCCACAACTTTGACAAAGCTTTTATCCTCAAATCAACAATCAAGGACCTTAAAAGGCTTCGGTTCCCAATCCACAACACTATTCTTGATTAGAATTGGACAATGGTCCAACATGTTTCTATTAAGAATAAATTGTGTACAACCCGACCATGCATTACTCCAAACACTAGTAACAAGCACCCTATCAGTTCTACTTCTTGCTCTCTCATTTGCACTATACCAAGTAAACCTCCTACCCACCAAAGGTAGCTCTTCCAACCCCCTCTCATGGACAAAATTATTGAACTCATCCCTCTCATCATCTCCATCATCCTCACCACCCACCCCCACCCTCTCACAAGCCCTCCTTACACAATTAAAACTCCTACAACACACCAACTTTCAATTAGACTCACTCTTTTTATATCCCTAGACTCGTTCCTACATGCTTCTTATTTTTACTCTCTCATTAGATGCATAAACATTAATAAATACTACTTTCCTCACATTTACCTTCCACACACCCTCCAAACAAACAAACCCATGACTTGCAAATTGATTATTTAAATGAAAATAATTTGTGTCGCACATGCACAATCCCATTGGAAGCACCAATAGAAGGTGCCATCACCCACTCCATAGACTTGTCACCCTATATAGAACTATAAATTGCCTACTAATCACTATTTTTTTGTTTCTTGTAGACAAAGAAATTGGATACCCTCTTTTTGAACAAGTTACATCACAAATTTTCTTTTCACCCTTCCCCCAACCTCTAACATTATAGGACATCACCTTCATAGTTAACCTTTACTTATCCCCACCGCATGTTGTTTTTGAAGTACTTAATAAGTTAAACTTTTATATCCTCCATTATTTTACTTCATAGATTTTGTATAATATGGTTGTGAAGTCAAAAGACATTTATGTCTTAAAGACGAATCAAGACTCCTAATTATTTTGATTAGATATAAATAAATACAAATGTAAAAAGTTGTGTCTGATATGTTTATCAGATCATGATCTGTCTCTGTGCATATGAAACTTTCATATGGTGCACTCATAAGGCGATTTGATATAACATTTAAGTAGTGTATTTAATACCTTCATTTAATACTCTTTTTCTTCTTCTTCATAATTAATTTTTACTTGTTCATGTTATGGAAATAAAGAAAGTGCTTCAAAAATCAAGTATGTCTGAGAATTCTTTCATGCAAAAAATTCTTCTAGGATCTGTCAAAGTCCTATGAAGAATAAATGAAGTTCATAGTTTGGAAGACGTTGATCCTCATCATAAGGCGTGCTCTATTGTTGTCGGCCCATCTATGATGAAAGAAGTGATTTTTTTGCTGAAGTACAATACACACTATCCTATCAACATGAACTTTGCATGAAGAAGGAACATGCATTTAATGCAAGCATTAAATGCTTCAACGGATTCAAGACCTCAAACGAAGAACATAGTGAAGAATCCAACCGTTGAGAGACAACAAATACTTGGAGATGAAGACTATATATAGAAGAAGCTTTGAAGAAACCACACATGAACAATTTTCGTGAATCATTCTTTTATTCTTTCTTGTAAAGCTTTCTATAAATTCTTATATAGATACAAAGCTCTCAAAACACCTTGTATACCTTGAGAGAAAAGACTAAAAGTGCTAAGTGATATATTCGTATGTAAGACGATTACATATTTTAGTCAGTGTGTAAACTTACAACAAATCTAGTTGATTTGTTTAGAGCCAATAGTCACTTGATAGAACAAAAAATATTGGTTTTAAGTCAAACTTGGGGTAGAACTTGTATAAGTAAGAGCCATAAGTGATAGTAAAAAAATACTTATAACTTTATTAAATTAGTGAAAGTTTGGTGGATTGTCAAGGATTGAACGTAATCTTGGATTTGAGACAAACCAGTATAATTTTTTATGTGTTTTTCTCTTTTGCTTTAATTGACAAAAGATTTGAATTTATTTTTAGATTTTATATATTGTATTACAAAGAAAATTGTTTTACCAATAATCTAATATAGTTTGATCTCTTAATATCTTAAGTCCATTTACATCAAATAATATACGTGTTTTTCAATTAGAAGAAAAGTTTAAATTTTCTAAAAATACAATTCAACTCCTCTTTTCCTTTTTTATGTTATTTGTTTCTACAATGATTATGCGAGAAACTCATTGTGGCAGTTGAAAAATATCTTGAAACTGAGATTAATTAGGGTTTCAGCGAAGTGCTCTTTCTTATGAAATTTCCTTGGGGCTTTGGTGGAGGATAAAAATTTTAGGCAAGAAAATGTGAGAGAAGAGTAGTTTGTGTGGAAAAGTCAACGCCAAGTGTGTTTTGTGAATAGAGGTGTCGGTGACTAAGTGTACAAAAGGGAACTAGGAATAGGATTATTTAACTTTAATCAAACGCCCCACTTTTTTTTAAATAAAAATAAATGCCAGGATTGCACAAAGCAAATAGCTGAAATCTCAAATAGGTTGAAAGTCTAGGCTCCAACTACCACTAATCATATGCCCCCACAACCTTGTATTATTAAATAAGAAAATGAAACAAATTAAACATACAAAACACTAAACCAAACTCGTGTTGTACACAATTACTCATTAACATAAACAAAAACTAGGATGCTGACTACAATTATGAATGAAGTCAGTCCAAAGAAAGTTAGGAACATCTTCCCACCAATAAAACCATTCAACGGAAGTTCCATAGATGAAAGAAGGAAGCTTCATGCACTTAAGCGCCCCACTTCAATTATGGTTTATTTTATAAAAAAAGAAATTAAATTACAGTAACTATCAAGAGCAGGGATGGATCAAGGGATGCATCAAAGGGGGCAATTTTATTTTTTACATAATTATTTAACGTTTAAGAAATAATAATTTAATAAATAAAAAATTTCACAGAATATTTATTGTTAAATTTATATATAAAACTAGATATAAAATTTATTACTAGAAGAAAATTAGGTAAATATTAACTCAAATTTCTATTTTTTATCTTTGACTAAATCCATCCTAATCATCAATGGCGGAGCCACTTGAAGGCCTGCGATAGTCATGATATTACTTAAAAAATAAAATTTATAATTATTGAGTGATGGAGAATTTTTTTTTTAATAATTATATATACTTATATAATTAATTAAGATTAAAAATAAAATTTGACACTACTTAAAAATAAAATTTGACATTACCTAAAATTCTTTGTTGGCTCCGCCATGGCTGATCATGAGTGATTTTGGATATAGTGATCATGAGCTCAAGATTATAATTAGAATCACTATATCCTTATAATAGAATATTTATTATAAGATCTTGAGTAAGGATCTTGAACTCATGATTTGATATTCACTAGATCTCTTAATAAAGAAGTTGAAGAGATCTCCAATATGGAAAATGAGTTGTAAAAGATCCATTAAAATCTGAATATTATTCAAAAAATAATAAATTTTCTTTATTTTTCTCTTTCTCTAAGATTTCAAAACAAATCTACTATTTAAGAAAAAAATGTAAGAAATTTTGAGAGGTCTTTAATCTTTTGTAACACTATGAAATCTATCAAAAAGTAGTCTAAGATTTCAATTTAAGATTTATCACTAAAGATACTCTTATTCACTTGATTGAATAAAATGTGTGTGATTTTTATAAATCTTTTAGCATTTATTTTTAATTTTTTGAATAAAAACTAAATAATATTACTGAATTCCTGGAACGAAATTAAATTATATTACTTTTCAACTACACACGTTATTGTTGCTATTTAAAAATGAAATTATTTTATGTTACTTTTCAACAACCTACTTTCTATTTTATATTTAAAAACATTAAAAGTAAAGTTGGTGGCAGTTGTTCGTCTCAAAACAAGTTGGTGGCAGTTTCTAACACGTAAAACAGACTACGTACGGTTTTTTGGAATTCATCGTCAAGCGAGGCAACGCGACGCGATTCTACAAGTTTAGCATTTGTTTTTTGTTTTTTTTTTCATTTTAAGTAGTGTATTTGAGATATTGATTAAAAAATTTAAATAAGAAAGTATTTATTATAAACATAATAGAAATTTTAAAAAAAAATTATAGACAATGTAATTTGTACATCTGAATTAAAATATTTTTTAATTCTTTAATCAATATCCTAAATATTAAAGATTAAATAACTATTATTTTTTATTTATATTTAGTTGTGAGTGTAGAAGAGATATAGATAGAGTAGATATGAAAAACAAACTCCAAATTATCTATTAAATTATTTATAACTTGAATTTAAATATATTTATAACTTGTAATTAATTATTCTATCATATCAATAGTATAATATACTTATGTAAGATGGTGGTAATGAAGACAAAGTCAATCTTGTTCATTAGAAATTTTGGTGTAAAAATGTACGATCTTTGGTGAAAAATCTCAAGTTGATTAAATCCAATAGATATAAACATAAATAGAAGAAGACACACTTAATCACCATAAAATATAAGCTAACACACTTAACTGACAACAAGGGAGAAGCAAACACGTTTAATTACCATAAGATAGAAACAAACATACTTAATCACCATAAGACAGAAGCAAAAATGTTTAACCACTTAAAAAGACAAAGATAAGAAAAGGACTCAATCACCTAAAAGACTGAAGCAAAACGATTTAATCCCCTAAAAAGATAGAAACAAGAAAATGGCTTAATCACCTAAAAGACAAAAGAAAAAAAAAAGTTTAACCACCCAAAAAAACAAAGAAATAAAGGCTGGAATAAAAGAGATACAAGAAAAAAAGGCTTAACCACCTAAAGACAAAAACAAAAAGACTTAATTATCTAAAAGGAAAAAATATATCGGTTAACATTTATTTTTTTTATCTTTTTATATATAATAAAAAGTTTTAAGTGGGTTAGGTTTCAAGATTCACCAAATTAGAATAGATTTCAAGACTAATCTCGCATATTTCATTTATGTTTGAGTAAATTTTGTAAAATTAATTTTAGAGTAATGTGATTTTTATTCAAATACTTTGAATATAAAAGAAAGTTAATAGCAAAATTTAGTATAATTTTTTTTATCTAACATCAAAGTTATATAGAGTTATTTCAACCTAAAATCAATTATAAAAAGTAATCTAAAATTAATTTTAGATTCAAAATTAACTCACTAATTTGAAACTAAACAAGCACGCGACAAGGCTGATAAGTTATGTAGCCACTCGTGCTTGCCTCCCTTAAATCTGACATAGCTAGACTTAATATGTTCATTTAAGAAATAATTAAAAAACTTTAATTAATTAAAATGTAAAAAAATGTGTATATAAAATTAAAAATTAAACCAAACTTATAATTTTTTCTTAAATGTAAAATTTAAAATTGCCAACAAAAATGAAAAGAGTAAAATTGCGAATCTAAAATTATAATTTAGTAATCTAAAATTAAAATTGAATTCATTAAATAAACAAGTTGAAATTGACTTATATATAATTTAATTTGATTGATTCGTTAACCAATTTGATATATATATATATATATATATATATATATATATATAATATTTTATATTGTTAAATTCCTATAAAAAATAATTTTATTTAATACTTTTTTTATAAAATGAATAAATAAAAACATGTAAAATAATTATAAATTTATAACATAAAATATTAGTATATTATATATTATTAAATTGATGTATTTTTATTTTTTCTTTATTTCATTTTAATTTTATTTTTGTATAAAATAAATAAATAAAATATGTAAAATAATTATAATTTTGAATTTACTCAAAATAAATTATTTGTGAGTTTGAATCGAATTAAATATGAGCTAAAAAAATATGAGTTTATATAAAACTTAAATTAAACTTGGACAGAATATATTTTATCGAGTTGAGTTGAATCTAACTAATATTTATTCAACTCATTTCCGATTCTGCCATAGAGATGCTTTCGAGCCAAATATGGCGCTTTGGTCCATGTGACGGTTTTGTGAGAATTCTAAATTTAAATTTATGCTACCAGATCTTCAACGTCTAGTTTTATTATTTTAATTATTTTAAAAATATATACATAACGAATTCTCGGATTCAGAGTCAAACTTGGGAACGCATCGCAACGAGATTCTCCAAGTTCCGCATCCCTCGGCGACGCTGTCCGCAACCTACTGTGTGAGCTTCTTCTTCTTGGTGTTGCTGTTGTGATAAATTTCTGGTTATGTTTTATTAACTGTTGAAAAATGAAACCTTGGCGCGGCATGCATCGCATGTTCCCTGTCATTATCTTCAACTAAAATGATTCTTTTCCACAGCATTAGGTTTCAAGATTTTTATTTTTTATTTTTTGCATTTGGAGCTCTCAACCCTGTTCTCCGAGTTTGGTCGGTGGACGAATCTCTTGCATTCAATTTGTAATCCATCCTCTAACTGCTTTATTAACATCGGATACTTTCATAGACTCAATTTTATTGTAGGCAGGGGAATTTCCCTAAACTTTTCTCTTTTTTTATTCCTTTCCTTTTTCTTTTCTTTTCTTTTATTTGAGCTGTATGGTTTGATACCTTTAAGTGAATTTGCCCCCAAGTGGATTGGATTTGAGTTAGGGTGTTTCTTTTGGAGTCTAAAAAATGAAGCGTTTTTTGTTTTTTTAATGAACAATTTTGTTAAATTAGATGTCTGGTGGTTAAATTAAACTAATAAGTGTGTTGGATAATTGTCCCTCGTTGCATGGTTCATAAATCATTTGAATTACCAACGGGATTGGGTCTAACAGAAAGGACTAGTTTCTCACAACAATGTCATGAATTAAGGTTTGACTTTCTGATGGAAGAAGTTTCCATGTTTAGTGTACAATTGTGTCTCGAAAAGGATTGCCTCTGAACGAGGATACCCATGAGACCAAAAATAAATTATTTGAAATCATCTATTTTCCACCGTAATCCAATCCAAGATTCGTCTATTTTCCACCATACTTTTCGTGTATAGTTTGCTGGTTGCTTTGCAAGTAGAGGAGGAATGCTATTGTCTTGTGGAGAAGACATTCCACATGACCCTATGGCCTATGGACACCTTACTTTCTTTTTTAAACTCTGCACCATTCTTTTCATGGTTGTTATACTGGTAAACATGTATGATACTTATAAAATTGTTTGAACTTATGTTGGTCATACAAAGAATTTTTGTTAAAACACAAGTTAAGGTATTCATGGTTGTTACTTTTCAGTTTTCAAAAAAAGCATGTATTTTCAATAAGTCACCATTGATTATCTTGCTTGTTTGCTTATGTTGCCATATTCTATTGAATCTTGAAGGAGAACAAATTAGATCTCCTTCAATTATGAAACAGGATGTTGCACAAGATAACACCAACTCATATCCAAAGAATTCAATCCCACCCTACATGAAGGCTATCTCTGGCTCACTTGGAGGGATTATGGAGGCTTCTTGCCTGCAGCCCATTGATGTGATCAAGACCAGATTGCAGCTTGATAGGTCAGGGAATTACAAGGGAATACTGCATTGTGGTGCCACAATTGCACGAACAGAAGGGTTACGAGCTTTATGGAAAGGATTGACACCTTTTGCCACACATTTGACCTTGAAGTATGCACTTCGAATGGGTTCAAATGCTGTACTTCAATCAGCATTTAAGGACCCTGAGACTGGCAAGCTTAGTGGTTATGGGCGTTTCGTTTCTGGGTTTGGTGCTGGGGTGCTTGAGGCTATTATTATTGTCACTCCATTTGAGGTTTGAGCATTTTATTTTGTTTTATATGCAATCAGTAATTATCCTAGTTTTTGTAGCCTGTTATTAAGTTACATATGAAGTAAGTAATCAAGCAAAAGAAATCCTCGAAGAAAAATTCATACCATAACACTGTTTTCTTCTGAAATAAATTGGTAGCATTCTTTGCATTTGTTAGTTTTGGATTAGACTCTCAGAATTTCAAGAAATCATATCCCATTGAGATTTTGAAATACTTTTCAATTGGCATGTAATTATTTGCTTTATTGTAATTATGCTTTGTTGTTGAATATAAATTTATAGTACTCAACATTACCCTTCAACCAAATTTTTCTGCTAATATTTGTTGACTAGACATTTTTTGGTTTGGGTTTCTGCTTTCTAGTTATACTAATTTGTAAATTTATGTTGTTTATTTACTTCAGCTCTTATATTTTTAGTTGTATAGCAATGCTCTGATATTTATGGTTTGATTGAAGTCTTCAGTCTTAGTTGTTTGTTATATTAAATTAGTTTACCATTATCACTTTGTCTGTAAGTCCTGTTATGTAAGCAGTCCAGCTCTAGAAAAAGTATCTTCTTCACTTGCTTTTAGCATTTTGATCATTCAAAGATTTCTTTTATGTTGATCAGGTGGGGTGTTTGTGGTATTTGGAATAACCAAGTGGTGGGACCTCGATGAATATATAGATTTCATGCTACGTAATGATAGAACACCAGTTGATAGATTGGTAAATAGTATTATTAAATCACATAAATACACACAATACTGAATACTGTAGTAATTGATGTCCCAGGGTCCCAGGCTCCTATGCTGATGAATTCTCTGTCCCAACTACAAGCAAATGACACAACATCCCACGGCAACCTACTACACATATTCAATAATATAAAACTGCTCCTAACTTCCTACCCGGAACTTCCATACTCCTAGCATTAATTGCCTCTTCTGATCCATCAATGTATCATTTCCTAACCCACTTGAATCTCAGTTCCTGTTGCATGTCTTATTAAAATACTTCTCCAAGATGCATGAACGGTCTGGTTCTGACTTTTGTTCATTAGTTATTTTAGACTTTTCTAGTGTCTAGTAAGTTTGGATTAATAAAATCAGCTAATAGTTGATTCAATTGGTAGGATCAAATAGCACTGATGAAAAGGTCTTAGGTTTGATTACAGCTAGTGAACTCATATTGGTAGATCTTTTGTAACTTGTAAGCACCATTATAAAGCCTTACTATAAGCATATCCTGAGTCCCCGGACCTTGCAATAAGGCACCCCCCCCCCCCCCCCCCCCCCCCCCCC
>PYAF01004732.1:672513-695082 GCA_007407185.1 Glycine tomentella | reverse complement strand
CTATGAAAGTATCCAATTAGTGTGGCTATTCAGCATATAACATATCTAACACAGCAAACATGTGTGCATAGTTTGTTCTTGGCATGTGGAGGTTCAAGTTTGTATTATGTCTTACTGCAGGTGGTGAAGATAAGATTGCAGCAGCAGAGAGGTCTAAGCCCGGAGCTTTTGAAATACAAAGGTCCTGTTCACTGTGCTCAAATGATTATTAGGGAAGAAGGCTTCCGTGGGCTTTGGGCAGGAGTTGCTCCTACTGTGATGCGTAACGGGACAAATCAATCTGCCATGTTTACTGCCAAAAATGCTTTTGATGTACTTTTGTGGAAGAAACATGAAGGGGATGGGAGAGTCCTCTTACCGTGGCAATCTATGATTTCTGGATTCCTTGCAGGCACAGCAGGTCCTATTTGTACTGGTCCATTTGATGTAGTGAAAACGAGGTTGATGGCTCAGACTCGAGAAGGCGGTGGTGTACTGAAATACAAGGGTATGATCCATGCCATTAGAACAATATATGCAGAAGAAGGACTTCTTGCCTTATGGAAAGGTCTGTTGCCTCGACTCATGAGGATCCCACCTGGACAGGCCATTATGTGGGGTGTAGCTGATCAAATAATTGGTTTGTACGAGAGGAGATATCTTCAACTTTCAACTTTGTAACTTTTTTTTTCTTCTTTGCATTATTTTTTGCTTGCTCCATACATTAGTTCCATTGCAAGGCTACAAAAATCATTTTAGCCTCTATCTCTTTAACATGTTGGTTTTTTGGTTATATCTTATGTGTCACAATCGATCTAAGATAATGTCAAATGCTGTTTTCTGGAAAACAAATGTTATCAGCAACAATTAAGAAATTTAAATACTGATCTCCTTATTGGCAAAGGGACAAATGCTTGTGTTTTTTTTAAGGGAAAATGCTTATGTTAATTGAACAAATTATCGTAGCTTCAATCAAAAAACATGAATGGATTACGTTTTCCTTCGATTCTCCAGATCAATAATTCATTTATAATTTTGACAATCAAAAGGTCGCGCGCATACCAACATTTGGGATTTGTTAGTGTCTTTGGTGATGTAGTTGGGGTTTTATTGTTGCAATAAAAACAATTATTTTGCTATAACTCGAAAATTATTATACTACTAAAATTAACCTCGTAATTTATGTTTTATACTAGCCTATGAGTAGCATACGTGTACCTCGTGGTTTGATTTTATATGGCGTACCTCATGCGTCTTTTATTTATATTCTTCAATTCCTTTGATTTTTCATCATTGCATCTTATGTCAGATTGTCAGCTGAACACATGCTCTAAAGATGCTTTTTTGCTCAATTAAGTTAGTGTTCGAATAAACAAATTATACTAATCCCACAATGAGAAAATTATGAATCTTTAACTCCATTAACTTCATCAAACATGGAAATAACACAATTTGGAACCAAAAATAATTTATTCATTAGTGAAAATTTGTAAAGTGAAAAATGTTTAGTTACACAATTGACTAGTATTTGTCAAAAATATAAGTTAGACTGACCTTACAATTGTGCAACTCTTCACAAATAACTCCTTGCTCTTGGTCTTTCTATTGTTATATGTCAACCTAATCTTGGTCACTCTGTGTGGCCAGTCTACTCTTAGCTATCAATAATTCAAGTAATCTCATATTCATAGTTACATAGAAATGTTTCTGATACTTACAATGAAAAATTAGGGTATATTTTGTATTTAAATTATATTGAAACATACAACATACTAAATGTGTATATGTTGATGAGTTCTTCAAACAACAAAAATTTATTTCAATAATATGAAGACTCTACTTGTATCCACATCGAGACTAATCTATGCTATTAATTCTTTGATGAGTGGAACTCTAAAGAGCGAACTCTTTTTCTATTTTTCAGGTCTAAAATTAGACTTGAACTTTTCTAGTTTATTTATAATGCACTTTACTCTCATGTAGATACATATATTTATAATATTAAAGAGATATGAATTTTGGCCTTAAAAAAAATCTTATTTACAATAATTTCATATCTCTTTATCTTTATATTTGAAAATAAAAAATTATCTCATTTTTTATCTTAAAAAGTTTCCTACTATAAGATAAATATAATTTCCATCATGATTAATTACTATAAGTAATCACATAATATGATCCTGATATGTAGCAATAAAATTTTATTCTTATTTTATGGACAACTTTCACATTTATAAAATAATATTCTTTGTTTATATTAATTATATTCTTGATACTAGCAAAGAATATAATAATATTTCACTAAAATATTTATTTGATTAAATTAATTCTCTAATTTAATTATTAAATAAACTATTTTCTTTTGCAAATATTGGAACACTTGTTTGTGTGTGATCTCGTATGTTCAAGACTAAATTAGTAGTAATTAATCATAATTAATTTATTAATCATGGTAGGCCTCTAGCAACACTCCTTAACGTCCGGATAACATAACATGAAGTGACATCTAATGTAATATTTTCTTCCATCATTTATAGCTCAAGGTTAATTTTAGAGTATGATATTAAACTTTAATAAATTGACACATTATATTTAATCAATGAATGAGTTAAGAAACTCTTTTATTCTTTCATTAAATTGCTCTGGACAAGGTCTTAATTTTTTCATAAAGCTCAAACACGTTATTTAGAGTTGATGAATTTCTTCTTAATTAATCATTAATTTTACAAGTATTTAATCATATTCAATACTCATTCAACTAGTGCTCTAAGGCATTAGGTGTCTGAAATTAAAATATAACAAATAGTTTGTTCATTACTATGATAATCTCATATCAAAGGAAATTATTATGTTTTTTTTTTCTTGAGAACTTCCTATTGACATATTAAGATAATATTAACTATTAGAAATTTTCAATTGAGTCAATTCAATGATGACATCTACATATATATCATCTACATATGTAATTTAATAAATGAGATCTATTAATCTTTATCCAATAAAAACTCTTACATATATATTGATTTATACATATTATTGTTGTCCTATTCACAAAATAATTTTAGAATTAAGAACAATTTAGATTAAAATTATAAAGAACTTATTTCTTATTATCATAATCTCTACCATGATAACAAGTCTTTAATTTTAATCAAAGACTTGTCAAATAACAATTCAATAAAACAATAAATATAATAGTAAAATAATGAACAATTCTTTACTAAAATTGATAATATAATGGATTTAGATCTTTAACATATATATTTATCCCCAACAATCTATTAGTAAAAGAAAGACTTTCTATTGCTGTAATAATAATATCAGGATATGTTGATGCTAATAGAGGTCCCCACTCTCCAATTATGAGAATTCCCCTAATGTAAAATCAATACATAATTGAGTATTATATGCTGATATTGACATATAGCCCACCTCTCAGTGGTTCAATTTCTATGTTGAGGTTCAAAACAATTCACAGAGAATGATAATTGACAAGATTTAAGTTGGTTTCTACCTTCTCTCTGATTTCATGACACTCAATTGAGCGTTCATATCCTTTAGAAAGAGGGAAAAATTATTAAAAACCAAGGATAAAAACACTTTATATAATGTATGAGTGAATGCTTCCATAATTCCATTACTAAAGTGAAAATATTGACTAATGAACCCTTAAAAAAAGGAAAGATCCGGGAAGATGGGAGTAAATGCTGTCACAAATTTGGGCAAAAATTTAAAAATAATATAAATTAATTATTTATTTAGCAAAAAGGGATAAATGAAGTAATATTTAGCAAAATGGGGCTACCATTCACGCCCAAAATAGGCGTGTTACAACACGCCCAAATGGGACGTGTTCTTGCAGATGGTGACACGTGGCAGCATCCAGACGGGGCGCGGTGTTTTCGTAAACTTCGGAAGGTCATATCTTTTGACCGGGACGTCCGATTGATGCGAAACCGGTAGCCACGCGCTCGAAATTTCGAGGAGAAGTCCCTAGCAAGTTGCCGAAGGGAACTTGCCCAAAAAATTTTCCCAAAAGAGGCCTCTAAGTGCCTCAAATTTGCGATTTAGTCTTCGGAGCCCTAAAAAAATTTATGTTCTCTGATATTTTGTCTATCCAATCAGTGAATTGCAAGCTATTCTTTATTTATCTAATTACTTCTGTTAATTTCGAGCATTTTGACATAAAATACGTCTCCATCGGACATTGCTACGAGAAATTACGACTGTTCAAAGTTTTATGCATCGTCAAATCTACACTATAATTTTGGAAATTTCTGCATTAAACCAAAATCGTTTAAAAATGTACAGCAAGAACCTTGACGTACATTGTTTCAACTTGTGCCAAGTCCATCATCATATACACAGAGAAGAAGCAAAACAGAACAAGAAATAAAACGTGTGATCATGTCTTTCTCCCATTCATCCCCATTTTCAGCTCATGCTCATAGTCCTCAGAGTAACCCTTTAATCCCCGCAAACTGCTCTCAGAGTAACCCTTGTGGCCATGGCTCTTGCGGAATCAAATCACGCTATGGCAAGGACTACTATGTACGCCCCATCAACTTAACCAACATCAACAGTTAATCATTAACCCAGAGCCCTAAACCCCTAACACTAAAACCGTCAACACTAACCAATTATCCAAACACACTACCCCTTAGCGCTAAACACATAAACCTTATAGTGTAGATTTGGTTTAATGCAGAAATTTCCAAAATTATAGTGTAGATTTGACGATGCATAAAACTTTGAACAGTCGTAATTTCTCGTAGCAATGTCCGATGGAGACGTATTTTATGTCAAAGCGCTCGAAATTAACAGAAGTAATTAGATAAATAAAGAATAGCTTACAATTCACTGATTGGATAGACATAATATCAGAGAACAGAAATTTTTTTAGGGCTCCGAAGACTAATCGCAAATTTGAGGCACTTAGAGGCCTCTTTTGGGAAAAAATTTTGGACAAGTCCGCTTCGGCAACCTGCTAGGGGCTTCTCCTCGAAATTTCGAGAGCGTGAGCACCGGTTTCACATCAATCGGACGTCCCGGTCAAAAGATATGACCTTCCGAAGTTTACGAAAACACCGCACCCCGTCTGGATGCTGCCACGTGTCGCCATCTGCAAGAACACGCCCCATTTGGGCGTGTTGTAACACGCCTATTTTGGGCGTGAATGGTAGCCCCATTTTGTTAAATATTACTTCATTTACCCCTTTTTACTAAATAAATAATTAATTTATATTATTTTTAAATTTTTGCCCACAAATTTGTCACAGAGCATCTGCATATATATTCAAATATGACCCTTTATATAACTTATGAGTAAAGATACATAAATACCTCACCATTTTAAATATTCCTTATTTGTTTCTAACTTTCTCAGTCTATCACATCATAAACCATATCATATATATATTTTTCTCTCTTTTTTCTTCTTCTCTCTAGGTGTTAAATAACATAATGGGTGTTTATGTAACATTTTTCATAATTTATTACATTGATATAACAGTAACAAATTTGTATAAAAGTACAAATAGCAATGCTATTAATTTATGTGAAAATAAAAAAATATTTCAAAAATCCCTTTGAAATTCTGGCTTGTTGTCTAAACTCTAAACTCAATTCTTATTTTGAGACATCCTTCTTAATTCTTTCGATGAAATCCATCATGGTCTTCAAGCTCTTATCATCTGTGAAAGAGAAAAGAGAAAACTATTCATGATCAATAACAAACAAAAAACCATTCTTTTCTTGGCAAATGAATAAAATATGAAATAAGAACCTGTATGAGCACCAGCATATATGAATACAAATACAAATAGATAACAAAGACAAATATTATAGTCGCTTAATAGCGCACCTAATCTTGGTATTGTGTGTCCCTTGGGGTGGTGAATCACCACGGGTTCATGACAGGATTCTAGTAGTTCGGCCCCATACTTGTTCAAAAAATCTGTCTCCCCTGCATAACCATTGAAATATTTTAGGAAAAGATGGATTTTTCTCTCTCCATTTTCTAGTCAAACATCATAATCAATTCTAAAACCATGTTTATTGTAAGTTTGTAACATGAATTCCATGCTTGTACCTTCCTATAAAACCTTTGCTTTGCAATCATTAAGATTACAATTAGTAATTTTATAACAGCTCTGGATAAATCCTCCTTCTGCTATTTGTAATTTTTTTTATAAAAAAAAAAAAAATATAGTTTTACATGTAATGAGATGTGGAGTGCTTTAGAGCACATAATTGACGCTAAAGTCCTTTTTTTTTCAATTGAAGTTAAAGCTTGTATTCTTCTAATCCATTATAGGAAATTAAAAAGTTATAATAATAAAAAGAAACCAGAAGGAATAATATAGGAAGATGCTGTCTTAATATTGATACAAATAGCTTATATATTTAAGTGGATTTCTTTTATACTTAAAAAAAAATCAATCATAAAAACAAAGTAATGGACACAAAGCCAGGAATTAGTTATTTTCAAAATGCACTTGGGTAACATCGAGGTGGATAAGGTTGCTTGGGTCAGGTTTATATTTTAGTCCCGACTAAGACAATAATGGCTTAAAAATAACAATTAATTCAATTCAAACAAAAACACACGAACTACTGAATATTTATAGATTAGCTTTAAAATTATTGTTAAAAATATGAAACATACAAGAAACTGCGCAAAAACATAAAAAACAATAAATCAAATCCTACAAAGCTAAAAAAAAGTTTTATACAACTCAATTTAAATCTGTCATGATTTAAGGGTGCAATGACTCAGCGTAAGAACCTCTTATTTAGCAGAGTTCATTATTGATAATGACAACTCATTTTAGCAAAAATTCTTAAAAGAACCATATATATAGTAATTTCCTACTATTAATCAATAATCAACCACCATTTTTTCAAGGGTTTTCGAGTTAAAACTATTAATCTTTTCAATCAGAAAACAGCCTTAAGGAACAAAGTATTAAAAAAAAAAATGCTAGAAAGCATCACAAATTATTTGGACACACAACTTGAATCAATCATGTTTAAATTGTGAATCGTTGACGGAGTGGACGTGGGCCTCTAATCCCAGCATAGAAAAAATTGTTATTAATTGAATGAAATTGAAAAGTATGATCAGACAAGAATGGGGGCTAGCTAGAATATGCTTTGTCAAAAAATAACAATGACAAAAAATAGGTTAAAATAAAGGGTGGCAACGGAGGTACCTAGAAAGTGGAGGGAGGGACACCTAATGGAAGAAGAATATGCTTTGTCCGCCACTGAAGGTGACCTCAACTTTGCCCCTCCTACTATTATTAGGAATTTCACTTTGGGAACCTTCGTGAGTGCCACGCCCTGCATATGAATTATAACAATTTAGCATGTACTTAAATCTTTTTATGTTGATTATGTTTCTTGTGTTACATTTTCTTTACGTTGATTAGTAATATGATATCATACTATGAGAATCTGCAATAATTTATGTGTGATACATTAATGAACAGTTTGACCGACAGTGCCCATAAGGATTGACTCCCCCACATATGAACTAAGCATTTATACCTACAGACTCCATGCTTGTTGGGTTGTGGACAGTTCAACCAATTATATCCCATAGGGGACAGCTTCTACTTGAAGGCCGAAACCGCGTCTCACAGACGCACAACAACGCATTTGTACCTAGTACGAAACCGACAAGGTCATACGCACATAGGTACATGGTTCCTAGGGGCCAATGTCAAGAAGACACATATAGAAGACTGCAAGAGGGTGTTTTGATAAGACTTAAGTTGCATGAATTGCCTCAAGTTAATGGTTAGATAGAGTTGGGGGAGGTGTATAAGGAGGTTGTTAAGCTTAAGGACACCCTGATCTCTCTGAGGGTCTTCCAACGTGAACCATTAAATAATCTTTGACATCTTTATAATATATTATTATTAGTGAGAAATATAAATTTGTGGCTAGCTAAGTCAATGTGGTAAAGAGAATTCAAAATCAAGCTAAGTTTCTAATTTAGTTTTACGCATACCTTCTCCTGAAGACCCGGTAGCGCAGCTGA
The DNA here is from genome assembly GCA_007407185.1 of Glycine tomentella. Taxonomy (NCBI): domain Eukaryota; kingdom Viridiplantae; phylum Streptophyta; class Magnoliopsida; order Fabales; family Fabaceae; genus Glycine; species Glycine tomentella. The sequence continues at coordinate 687,056 of PYAF01004732.1, read as the reverse complement.
TAATATTGCTCCCTGTTTGGTCAAAATCAAACACCTCGTCATTCAAATTCTTTAGCATTATAGAACCTCAAATAATCATATAAACAAGCATCAAGTATGCATTTATAATCCTTCAACTTTTAATTGATTAGAAGATTACCTGTGAGAAACCAAGAAGCCCATCAATAGGTCCGTGCTTGATCATGCATTCCTCAATGAACTGGAGGCACTCGTCTAAGTTGGTGTACTCTGTAAATTCCTGTTTTACCATTAAAAAAATTAGGTGGTTGCAAGATAGATAATAAAACAAACACAAAATTTCTTCAGTATTTTTTCTTATAATACTCTCTAATCAGAGTTATAATTTCATACTGATATAAAATTTGCAAATTTTTAATACAAATTTAAATTCCGATTAGAAAACTGCAGATTTTGTTCTTACTTCTTAATAGTCTTTTTGAAACTGTGGATGAAAATTGAGGAGAAGAGGAAAAAAAATATTAAAATTTGAATTGAAGAAAAAATAAAAGAAAGAAAATTTATATTTTGCATGTAGAAATCAAATTTTGTCTGGGTTTTTCTTTTCAAGTTGTTTTAACCTAAATTACAGAAAATACGTAGTTACTAAGGCGTTAGTCTGAATAAAATTAGAATTAAATATTTTTAGGTGGTTAAATTTGGTCAGTGAGTTTCCTCGTGATTTTTTTTCAATCCAAATTATTACCCTAAATAAGAAAAAAAAGAAAAGAAAAGTAAAGAAAATAGAAAAGTTGAATGAGAAGAAAACCTTGTTGAACTGGAACCACTCGTAGTAAGGGGGATCAAAAATGCCTTCTACATCGGATTTGCCTTGGCAAGGAAAAGGAGCATCCACAAACACGAGATCGATGTTGTCTAACACGGTTTGTGGCCACTTATGTAACTGTGTATTCAATATTTTTCCGCTTGTTCGAAACCCATGAAGGCATAGGAATCTCGGTTTCCTCACACCATCGCTTCCCATCTTGTTTAATTATAATTTTTATTCTGTTCAACAAAACTAACCCTAACGAAATAACGTGCTTAATTCCAAAGGTTGGATGCAAGAGAATGTTTACAAGGTATAACAATTGTACATCGTGGTGGTAGTGAAACCAATTTATAGGAGTCAGAGATTCAGAGGCTCTTTTTTTTTCCCATTTTTCTTTTTCTTTTCCCTTTTTCGTGTGTTTTCAAATGAATTCAATAACGTGTGACATCCTCCTCGACTGTTTGGCTGCTTTGGAATCTTGTTTCTGTTCCGTAAAATCAGGGTGCACAGCAATTGAGTATTTTTTTTGTTATTAAAATTAATTTTGTCGCCAATAAAATAAAATTTAAAATACAGAGATTTTAGTTTTATATAAAGAAATTATTTTTAAGTGTACAAATTTCAAAATTTATACAATTTACAATATAATTTTAAACTAATTAATTATTATAAATGATTATATTTAATCTTATTAAGATTAATTTTCATTCAAGTAAAAAAGATTAATTTTCATATTAATTATGTAAATTAATTTTATTAAAAGGTGAAAGAAATAGATTTAAAAAAATTTAATGCTCATGATATTTTATTTAATTATAAATTACTGTAAAAATCAATAAATTTATCATAATAAAAATTGTGTAATTAAATGACACTTTTAAGTATATAACTTTTTTTCTCTTAACAAAAATTGACCAGGACTCCACGTGAGAAATGAATTAATAGGTTAATAGGCGGAGGAAATCAAGTCACGGGTGATGTTTGCTAGTTTTGATGTGATGGGATCACAACTGTACCAGAATATTCTGGTGTTGTCATGTGTCACACATGCAACATGTTTATTAACCGATTCAATTTAATAAAAAATAAAAAAAATTATTAAGAATTAAAAAAGATAAAAAAAAATTGAATTTAAAAAAAATCAAATTTATATCATGTATATATTTTTATTATGTATTCAGGGTAAAGATAATAATGCAAGTAAAATAGTATTAAATTTATTAAAATATTATTTTTAATATTAATTATCTTAATATAATTTACATTGTTATGAAAAATCAAAATATATAAGTAAGTTAGCTAGTCGAATTTAACAATAAAAAAAATTAAGTAATTGATAATGTATATTCAAAATATATAACACGATAAGATTGTTGAAACCAGTAAATAATGTGAATTTAAAATACATGATATCATAAAATTGATGTAGTTAGTAAATAATGTAATTTCAAAAAGGTTATTGATGCTAGTAGATAATGTGAATTCGAAATATATATGATATGATCTAATTGTAGCGAGAAGATAATGTTTGAGAAACTAGAGAAAGACAAGGATATGCATATCTTTTAACTATTTCGTACTTGAAATAAAAAGTTTTATGATTTTATGAGTAACAAGAAGTTAAATTTTTATCTCATGTGTCATATGGTTTGATTGTCCCATAATCTTTTTTCCAAATCAATTGGCAAATAATTTTTTTATCATATTTATGTTCAATAATAGCATAAATTTTAGCAAATCAAACAAATACTTATATATTTATAAAATTATCATATAATTTATATTTATTTGTTAAAAATATATTACCTCCAATTCTATATAAGCAACATAATACAAATCATCGAGACAAAGGAAAGTGGTGGTCACATTTAATATTACCATAAATTTAAATTTTATTTCATAAATGCCCTTAGGTTTAAATGTTGAAGTGGTGATTTTATTCAATGTTAGTACTCATAGTCCAATGAGTCTAATAAATAAAGTTAGTAATAAATTAAGGGTATAAAAAATATTTAACTCTGAATAAAGTTTTAAGACTCGAATCGATCCGTTTGGTCCAACCGGTCGAACCGCGACCCGATGGTTGAATTGGGTCGAGTCATAAGTTCGATCAGATGTTCTTTTGACCAAAAAAGAAACTACTCGAGTTTATGGTCAAACCGGTGATCGTTGACCCATACAAGGTCACTTATTATTTTTATTTATGATTATAGTCGAAATGACATAGTTTTAATTTGAACTCATTTTAATATTAGAAACTCTATCAGCCTATCCTTCTTCCTCTCATAATCTCGCTGCTCTATACCGCTCCGCTCACCAACCTCTCCTTTCTTCCTTTCATTATAGCATCGTCCTGTTGCCACCTTGTTAGACTTATTTAGTTTATCTGCAACGTTGTCCAAAGCCGCAAGTGAGTGCAATTAAATTCATTTGTTTTATTTTTTCATTTTGTTTTATTTTAGTTTTTTTTGTGATTTTGAGTTAAATTGATCTTATCATTCATTGTTGAACTTTTTTGTAGTCACAATTTTATTTTTTGTTAAGTTAAATTGATTTAGAAGTAGTCGCAATTGTGATCTCAAATCACTTTTTAAAATTGTGGTTTGAAATTATGAATTATTTTTTTACATTTTATAATCTATATTGATGTGATATGACTATATTTCATTTTAGTATTAATATTGATATATAATGTCGTTGATGCCTTTAAAGTTAAAGGTTATATATATATTAACTTGTGTTTTTTATATTGTGTTTATGTTTCTTAAGACTTGTGAATTTCAATGCACCAAGAGAAAGATTTTAAGACACCTATAAATTTTTTATATTTTTTTAGTATAGATGAGGTCATGCGGATCAATTAGTGATTCATCGATTTGACCCATTGATATAATACCATGAGGGGATCAATCATCAAGTCGATTTTTTACACTATGTTTATATATAAAATCGGATGTAATATTTAATTAAAAATCATTTAATAAAATAGTACAAACATAATTTTTAAGAATAAAAATAATTTTATAAGGAAGAAAATAAAAAATACTAAACCCAGTTGCGATGAATCCATGATACCCTTTCTTTTTCCTTCTTCCTCCCATTTTCTTGTCGGCTAAGACTTCCTCGTCATTGATTATTCAACATCTCAACGCCGTCGTCAGCATAATTTGTGTGTCTGTAGAATACAACTCATTCCTCTTCGAAACTTGAAATAAACAAAAACCCACACAACCTGCGATCATCAACACAATTAGGTTTTCCCCTCAATGGCCGCCAATTCCCACAGAGTGGGTTCTTCCTACGGTGGTGCTGCCCCTTACCGATCAAGGTCTTTCTCTCTTTGTGTGTTTGTTTGTCTTCGAATTCAATTCATGACATCTGTGGAATTAATTGCATGTGTTGGATATTGCAGAGATGGGCTTAGCACCCGACCCGTTGGTGCCTCGGAGGAGATCCAATTGCGAATTGATCCATTGGACTTGGACGATGAGATCACCGGTCTTCATCGCCAAGTTAGAAGATTGAAACATGTATGTATCTGAAGACCTTTTTTTAACTTCTTTTTTCTATCTTTTCACTTTGTACTTGTTATTTCTTTGTGTTTTGTTGGTGGGCATGTATGAAATTTAAAAAATCTGTTATTATTTTTTTTAATTGAGATTTTAGTATCTGAAATACGTTTATCACGGGAGTTGAGTGGATGCATTTGAAGAAGTGCGGTTTAGATAATTAGAGTCCTCCCCAATTCATTGTTTAAGGGAATTTTGAACTCTTTGCTATTAAAACAAGTAGATGTTGGTTGAAGACTTGAAGGTGTTACATTGTATGATGTACGAAAACTGAATGGAGAGCGAGGTTTTAAATAACGGTCTACAGCCGCAATTTTGATTTCAATCTCAAGGTTTTTTGAGGTGTCCAGTGTGACCACAATTGCGGCCACATCGGTCACATTTGTTTGTAATTTCCTGCAAAATCACGGATCACGCTAAAATTGAATCTGTGTCCACAACCGCAATTTAAAACCTTGATAGAGAGAACCTCGACAGGTCATGTTTAAAAGCCAAGATTTGAGGTTAAATAAGCATAGCAAAGTTTTGGTTAGGGGGGAACTTTTTTGACATAAGTTAACCCAACAATGAGTTGCTGCTAATAGTGATTGCTGTTATGATTCATTGTTTTTTAGTGAACTCGTATGTAACAACCTATTGGCAAATTATACACCAGTTCTTGTGTTGTGTGGGATCTCCCATTCTCTATTTTTCTTGCTTTTTTGGTTGTGCACCTGCTCCATACCTTCTATGTTTTGTTTTTATTCATTTTGAAAAATGGGAAAATTAATTTTTAAAATTATTCTCTCTATTTTTCTTTTCTGAATTCCATGATGATAATAAAGGGTTGTGAACAAGGTTTTAATTTGCATTTGGGATCGGGATCATGATCGCAGTTTTGTTGTGATCTTTGATGTTGCAAAACATTACAAACAAATGCAGCTGATGTGGCTGCAGTTGAGGTTTTGGTGGAGACCTGAAAAACCTTGATGTAATTGCAGTCCTAGACCATTTTTTAAAACCTTAGTTGTGAAAACAACCCAGTGTTTTGAATAGCCGCAATAGTGCTGTTGTGTTGTGGAATTCATTGGATCCGTAATCGCAACTCCATCCGCTATTGGAGCCATTATGGGTGTCGTGGTTGCAGCATGCGTCCTGCATCCTCTTGTCATCTCCAGGGTGTCTCCAGCCAATTGAACTTTTGAGCTAATATTTTGCCAATTTTATGCGTTTTATTTTTATTTGCATACAATTTTTTTATACATATATAATTGATATATAATCATGTATTTCAACCGCCAATGTAACTTCGGCTCTTTTCCCATAATGCTATCCACTATATAATGTAGTAGCGGATTATTGGTTTTCCACCATTTTCCTCAAGCCGCAATTGATATCACTGAAACAACCAGTGGCTGTAGATTACATCTAAAAACTTGAAACTCAGAAGGGAAATAAAAAAAACTACATTTTTGGTCGCTTAATTCTTGGAAAGAAATGTGCATCTTCTTGGCTCCCAAAAGGAATTTGTCAATGAAGAGAACCTTATGAATATGCTTGTTGTATGTGTATGCTTTGTAGCTTTTTCTCCCCTTTCCATAGAACAATATTTACTAGAATATTTGATAATTGATGCATATATGCTTGATCCTGTTGCCAGTGATAAAAAATTAAGTTCAATTTCCAACTACAAGCTATACTGTCTGTCGGTACAACTTGACTTGTTAAATTATATCCTGCTCATTATTCCTTTTATGAGAGCTAGTTGGATGAAATTATATCATGTTTCAAAACTCATCTTCCTCTCTATTTTTTCTTTTCCTTTCATCTTCCTTTTTCTCATGCTACTTTCAATATTTCTGGTGCAGGTTGCTGAGGAGATAGGAACAGAAGTGAAGTATCAGAAAAATTTTCTTGAAGAACTGGTACATAATTTCTTGCATAATCTTTGCTTCTTTTAGTTTTGGTTTTTACTAATGTTTGACCCGTATGTCACACAGGGCACGTGTTTGGTTGTGAACTGACACATGCAACTAGATATACCCAATTTTATTAGCAAATTTCATTAAATTCATTAAAATAATGCTTCTAATTTGATATTGATATTTATAATTCAAAAGTTAATATGCCCAAATACTACGTTCCATACAAAAAAAAAAAAAAAGCAAAAAGATAATATTTAAAGCAATGAATATCTTAGAAAATGAGGTAATTCTTTGCAATTTAAAATCGGATTACTAAATTACAAAATAAAATATGATATAAAATTAAATATGAAAAGATGATATATCTGCATCTAAGTTTTGTCGTATAAAAATTCTTCTGATAGTAATATGGAGACTTATATACTACTACTAATTCTATGTTGATACTATTTGCTTAATTATCTGGAATCTCCCTCCAGATTGTGGCACATGTTGAGGTAGTAATATATTGTCCCCATGAATTTAAGTTCTCTGCAAGGATAAAATGACTACAATTCACCGTGACCGTGTTGCCAGGCAAAATGAATTTATGATTGAAATTTTGATGTCTTTAGAAGCTGAATGCTCACTGTCCGAAAACCATGTCAAACATACTGCTATCCACATTTAGAACCTTTACCGTCTTTAAGAGTATACAGGAAAAATCTTTTGGTTCGCTTTTGTTGCATGTTGATTCATAGTAACAGATTGCTAGAAATGCACTTTCTTACACACTCTTTTGAATATATCCCTTCTTATTAGTTGAAATTTATTAGAAATTACAAAAATTTGTGGTCTCGCATGTTATTAATGACTATTGTGATTTTGTAATTTCCAATAAATTTCAACCAGTGGTAGAGTATGTGTAGAATGAGCATGTTAAAGAGTGTTACTAGCATTCATTTTCATAGTAATTAGTGACTATCTCTTCCTTAGCAGGAAAATGTCCAACTGTCTTGTTAACATTTTATCTTTTTCAATGCAGCAAATGACAATGATAAAGGCTCAAGCTGGAGTGAAAAATAACTTGAGAAGATTGAACAAGAGCATCATCCAAAGTGGTTCAAACCATATTATTCATGTCATTCTTTTTGCGTTAGTTTGTTTCTTTGTAGTGTACCTTTGGTCCAAGATGTTCAGAAAGTGATTCACAGCCCAGCTTCCTGGTTGAGAGAACTCTACAAAGTGCTTAATCCGTCAAATCACATGATAACAGATTTTGTTGTTAAAGAAAAGGCTCCATAATCCTTTGGAGTTTTCTATTAAAATGTATCTGACTTTTGAGATATATTTATTGGATATATGGCGCAGTTAAAGCAGTAATTCTATTTGAAAAATGATGAATGATTTGCGTGCTCAAGAGTTTGCGGTGTTATTTTCTCTATGAATGTCGTAATAAATTAAGGATGGAATGACCTTTAAATAGAATAGGCTTAAATATGTCTTTCATATTTATAATATATATTTTTTTCAGTTTATTACTTATTTTTTCTTTTTTTTATCATTCAATATTTTTAAACTTTTACATTTATATTTGTTATGAGTCTAAATCTATTGTGATACTCTCTTAGTTTGTCACGTGATTATTTAATAGAATGAGATTAATTTTGGATATCAAAAATAAAAGTTTGAAAATATCACATAATAAAATAAAATATAAAATATGTAGTAAATTAAAAAAGATATATTATAGGCATGAAAAATATATTTAAGTCAAAATATGGAATGAAGTGATGTCATATAACTTAGGGCTAACTGCAGAAATTTTGAGGTGGTAAGTTTTATATTTAAGTCCTGTTTTAATTTTGTTTATAATTTTCATTTTATTTCTAATTTTTGAATTACAAAATTGCCCCCTCTCGTCTTTCTCCGTACTCTCTTTTCTCTTTGGTGTTATATTTTTTTAAGTTTAAAAAATGAAAACTGTAAAACAAGTTTTACTTTACTTTTAAAACTCTAGAACCAAAATGGAAATCGAACTCATTAAAAGCTCTTAAAACAAGTTTGCATTGAGGATTTCATAAGTTTAAAGATACTTAATTGCTTTAAATATGTTAAAGATGTTAAGAGCATTTAATATTTCATTGTAATTCAAGATTGCCCCTATTTTTTTTTTTAACAAACAAGGGCCAGACATTTCACTCATTTTCCTGTTTTCCCCTAGTCCCCTATTTATCATTATGGTCATTTTCCTGTACGGCATCATGTCCTACCAAATGGAGAGTAAAATGGAAACCTGCCAATATGGAGTAATTACTCCACCTCACCATGTCCCAATTGTTTTGTACATGTTACCATTTTAATGGTCCCTCAATGGCTCACCTGTCAAGTTTCACTAATATCCGTCCATCATTAGTAGAGTGCATTTAAGTCATGCCAGAGATTTCTTCTCAGAGAGGGCATTCCCTAAGTTCTTCAATTCATCAACTTTCCAATTTTATCCTGTGAGAATTTGAATTCTATAAAATGAAGGCTACACCTTAATAAATAAAGTTCTGAGTAAAAAATTATCTGTTTAAAATTTAATGAAATACAAGCAGCTAAATAATAGGTTCTGATTAGAGTCTTCCAAAAGAAAAAAAGTTAGTTTTTTCACTAAACAAGTGAATTCATAGCATATATTCTTATATAAACCCCTTCTCCTGCAAGAGTAAAAACTGGCGGAGACACACATTAACATTAATATGTACAAGTTCTGTACAACTGAGTTTTCTCAGCTAACCATTATTAGGCTATATGGACAAAGGAACCAAAGAAACATACTCTAATTAAATCTCACACTAAAAAGAAACTGGCACCCAAGTCAACCTAATAATGGCTGTTAGCATGAAATCCACTTTTGCCAACTGTAGAATGTGTTGGGCTAAGTTTATTATAGAACCTCACTAAAGCAGTCGATATTGTGGTGTATACTGTCGGTGTCAGCATATCAGTAGGTCAGAATGCTTTACAGAGGTTAGTCTTCATGTTAGATGAACCTTGTTGATCAAGTGGACTAGTGGAACCCCACAACTTGGTCCTCTTTGTTTCGGATATCCTCACACGTGAAACTGCAGTGGAAAGTGCATCAATCCACGCACAGTCCTCATGATACTCTGAATTGCAACTCTCAGAGGATGAAAACGGGCTTGAATAATCCTCATCAAGGGAGCCATCATCAACTATCTTGTTTCCTCCTACTAACCCAGATTCATTTTGGCAAGCAGCTGCATTTTGGAGTTTCAATTTTGATTTAACAGGCAGCATCTTTAATGTGCGTTCAGTGTAGAACAATATCCATGGATGCCCTGAAATTGAACCATCGAGTGTTAATTTAACATGCACACAACATTTGGGGGAATGACTGAACCAATCCAAAGGTCCTTAAAAGTATCGCTTTAATTTTTTGTTACTAAAAGTGAAAACATTGGGGGAAAAGAAACCTTATCCACATATAAAAGCAACATGTAATAAAAACGACAAAGTGAGAGTTAGCAGATTCTCACTGCTATCCCAACCAAGGAAAAAAAACAGACAGACTATACAAAATGGTATGACCAGTTAAACACTACTCGGGACCAGTAAAGCTTGTTAAAACAAGGCAACCATTCTCATTACTGAGAATCCACGTTATAGACAAAGATAATTTTCAATAAAACTTCGAAATATTATCTGTGTTAATCTTTCAAGATTAAAATAACAAAAAATCAGATTCAACAAATCTTTGGTGAGTTCATCATCGAGGAAAGAAGACAAAGCAGGCAAACACTCGAGATCTATCATCAACTTACTTAGTACTTCATCAGCTGTTATCCTTGCTGAAACATCCCTTGTCAGCATTCTCCCAACAAGATCCCGTGCAGGTTTAGATATTGATTCCCACACCCCTGTTTGAAAATCTAGTTTGACATTCTTAATTTCCTCAAAAACTGCTTCCGGTGAATCTCCTTTAAATGGAAGACCACCAACCAACAAAGCATGAAGGAGCACCCCAGAACTCCATATATCTACCTTCTCAGAATATCTACCCGACAACACTTCTGGTGCAACATATGCAGGGCTCCCAGCCACACCTGTCAAATTCTGACCTGCAATGCAAATTTTAAACAATGAGAATCAAGGTATCAACAACATTGTGTGTTTGGACACATGTATAAGTTACAAATCATGTCAAATCTGTTCAATAATATATAACTAATAAATGCAGAACCAAACTCACTAACTTATAAATCCAGCTTATGCTGCTGCAATTGCGATGGCAAACCCTTTTTTAAAACCTTGATTCAAAGATCCCAAATTAACAACAAAATAATGTATACAAGTGAGAAGCAACTCTCACCCATAAGATAACTTTGGGGATTAAGTTTGGCTCAAGATTTAAAAAACAGTCCGTGGCTACAATATTGGCTACAAGATCATGGTTTTATAAAGTCTTTGCAACCACAAGTCCACAACCGCAATTGCAGCCACATTTTCCAATATAATGTCAAAGATCACATTTGCGAACCACAATTGTGGCTGCATTTGTCGGCAGTTTTCAGCAATGTCAAGGATCACGACGACTACAATCTGCAACTGCAACCACAATTGCAGCCACATTTGTCCTCTATTCCCCTCAATGTCAAGGATCGCGATAAAACCATAACAACAATTTCGGCTGAATTTGCCCACAATGCCATAGACCGGCAACCACAGTTACAGCCACATTTATCCGCAATTCCCTGCAATGCCAAGGATCACAACAAACCACTATCGCAATTTAAAACCTTGAGGACTCAGAGTCCAAATTCTAAGACTTCGATCAAACCTAGTCTTACCAAAGTATCACATCATCCAAAAAAACATCTTTCAAAGATCAACTTACCCTCAGAAATCCTGATGGCGAGCCCGAAATCCGCGAGCTTGATCTTCCCGGCCGCGGTGAGCAATACATTCTCAGGCTTAATATCCCTATGCACGACACCCATATCATGGCAATACTTAACCACCAACATCACCTCCTTCAGTATCCCCGCCGCCACGTGTTCCGAACACGGCCCCTCCTTCATCCTATCAACCAACCTCCCTCCAGAACACAACTCCATCACAAGATGCCAACACTCCTCATCCTCATACACCGCCTCCAGCGTCACCACCCCAGGGTGCCCCGACACGTGCTGCATTATCTCCACCTCACGGTGCACCGTCTCCTCCCCCTTCCTCAGCGTCTTGCACGCGTGCTCCGCGCCGTTCGCACGTGCGCGGCACATCGACACCGACCCGAACTTCCCCTGCCCGATCGCGCTGCCCCCAGTCACGTAGTCGTCCTCGATCCTCACGCTGCGCCCCATCTGCGTGGCCTTGTCGATGCACCCTATCTTCCGCTTCAAGCCCCGCGACGGCGTTAGGAGTAACGACGCGCCGCGTAACGGCGGCACCGTCGCCACGCCGCGGTCTTCCCTGCACCGTTTGTTCAGCCGCGAACGCCGCTCAAGGGAGTAATGCGACTTCGAAATCTCATCTGGCAAGTTGGACCCTCCACTGGCCTCGCTTTCCTTTCGTTTCTTTTTCATTTTCATTCTCCTATCGCGTTCATGGAAATTGCACGATCCTGTTTCCCGGCAAAAAAAAACACACTACCAGAAGAAAAGAAAAGATTATACGATTTGATGAATAGATGGAAAACCCTAGAAACGAGGGATCGGCGACTGTGTAAGAAATGCGTGAAGCAGTGAGTGAGTGTGGTTACTTACTTACCGTACGACACGCGAGAAAAGAGAAAGACGGTGTTAGTTTGTTTTTTGTTCTATGGAGTTATTCACTGAGTCAGAGAGTCACACACTCTTTATCCTTAGAGCACGGGGTTTTGTTGATTTATTTTTACATTATTATATATAAGGGGATATTCGGTATTTGTTCTGGTGTGAGCTTGACTATGATAAGGCTTCGTTGTGGGCGTTGATGATTTTGGCGGCACGGGTCCACGCGTGGAGGTGCGGGCGGGATTCGGCGTTTACGTGACGTGGCGTTTCCGTTATGAGTGACCGAAAGCGATTGTTGACACGTGTGTGGACAGATTGGGGCCCTGTGCTGTGCTGACTCGTATCATAGATGTGATGTGATTGAATCTGATGACTCAAATCTAGCCCAGTTAACATGTCATTTGGGTGGCTAGAGTAGATATTTTTCTCCTTGATTAATCAAAATGGGTTTTTTAGAAAGGTTTTGTTACGGTTGATTTGGTAGGAAAGAAAGGAGAAAAAAAAATGATTAATGAAGTATTTTTTTATGTTTGGAGAGAAATAAACGTTATTTTTAGAGATAAATAATTTAAAATTTTTCTTTCATTATTTTTTTCTAATTCAAATTAATATTTTTTTCATCCAGCCAAATATAACATTAGCACATGTTTAGACTGCGAAAAACAAGAAAAAAAATCAGCGAAAAGTTTTAAGGCCACCTAACTTAAAAAAATAATTATATTAATGTAACTTATATATTATTTAATTTTGTAATGTTATGTGATTTTATATTGCTATATAAGATAATTTAGTTTAATTTTTTTTATTTTAATAAAAATTAATGATTTTTTTAAATTTGATTTTTTATTTAATATTCTATTAAAATTTCTAATTAATTCACATTCTTTCTTTCTGATTCTAAATATAGTCTTCATTTTTTTTATGTATAATGTTTTTCATCATCAATAGTAGAGCACTTCAGGTACACTGTTCTCGCTAAATCCTATCATATGAACGGGAACACACATCATTTTAACTTCTAACGTATTATTTCCATGCTTCATTCATCTTCGCGTCTAAACCATGGTTGATAGAACCAGTAATTTGCCTGATGCAGCTCTCTGTTACATTCTCTCTTTTCTCCCAACCAAAAGCATCAGGTGCACAAGTGTTCTCTCCAAGAGATGGAAACCACTCAGGTCCTCTGTCCCCGCTCTCTATTTTCATGCGAGAGCTACTTCTATGACATGAATAATGGTAAATATTTTTTCTAACTTGTTTTAAAAAATAAGATCAAAGATAAAAAAAATATATATTTTGAAATTTTATTATATATATTTATTTTAATCTTAAATAAAAGATATATTTGTTCTAATATTGAATAAAAGATAATTATCAATTTATTAGATATAATTAAAGTATTTTATATTTTTAAGACAAAGAAAAAATATATTAATAACACTAACTTTTACACATGAAATGCATAGATTATAGTTTTTTTTTTTTTTTTTTGCAATGGTTGCCAATGGTCAAGTAGGAGGTACGGCAAAAGAAGCGGCGTGGAGAAAGTGCATTATTATTGAAGACAATGAAAAAGATTACATGCAGGAGAGGGAAGATTAGGTTTAGAATCAAAAAGAATAGAAATTAAATAGAGATAAAAATGTCTTTAATAAAACATTAAATTAAAAATAAAAATATTAGATTTGCAAAAAAATCATTGAACTTTAATTTAGAAAATAAAAAATAAAACTAAATTGTCTACTGTGGCAATATAAGTCACATGACAATTACATGATTGAATAATACATAAGTTACACCAATGTGACTTATTTTGGAATCATACTAAAGTAACAACCAAGTTTTAAATTTTGGTGTGGGTCTCAAACTTTTATACTCTATTCTAAATTAAAACTTTCATCTTAATTTAATTTCATTCGTTTTCTTTCCTCTTTATCGAACACTACCTTAGTGTTCATGTTTTAAGAAAAGATGAATTCTCAATGGTAGAATTTAGTTTTAATTATGTTCTTCTTATTTGAGTATCAAATACGAAGAGGTCTAAAATCTTTTTTCATTTTTATTTTGGAATCAATCCAAGAATTTAGGATAGATCACTTTTATATATATATATTTTGTGTTTAAAAGATAAAGAGCATAAAAAAAGTCGAGGAGGATCTCAAGTTAGAGTTTTGATACATTTCCATGATGATCTCTGTAACACCCTCATTTTTAAGAAATATTTGTTAGATTTTCTCATTAAATTATTTATTTTACAAAGAATTAGTTTTAAGGAAAAATGACGAAAACGCCACTAGATATTTGGAAAATGACCAAAATACCCCTTACTCTCAAAATGGCTAGTATAATTTTAGCATTCAGAAGAAACCTGAGGAAAGGATAAGAGACCCTTAATAAATGAATTTCCAACAAAGCAGATAACATGAAACTATGAATTAGAATTTCTAGGAATTTTACTAAACATTTTGGAAAATAACGTAATACAAATGCTTTAGGATATTTTATGAAGTAAAAAGCTTAAGACACCAATATAAGCTATAAA
>PYAF01004732.1:660891-672413 GCA_007407185.1 Glycine tomentella | reverse complement strand
CACCCATGATGATCACATGTTGTGTGGGTGTGAGTCCTTTTGCAACACTGACCTACCCTGACTGGTCGATCCAATCTGTGCCACTGGGATGGGGCTATCTTGACTATGGCCATGTGTTGAAAGTTGATAAATCATGCATCATGCATTTTCATGCAATTCTTATGATGAATGTTATGTGGTTGTTGATAAAAATTATTCTAATATTTAAACTTTGTTTATCTTGGACTTACCCTATTTGTGTCTGTGGTTGACACCTGTGATGACCCCAATTTAATTGGGTGAGCAGAGGAACAGTAAAATTAGGTAGCTTTGAAGAAGATTTGAGGAAGAAGCTGGATAAACTATGTGCAGTGGATGTGATGTCTGTTGATCTGTATTTTATATTTATCTGTCTGTATATTATTTTGGGGCGATACATTTTGGATTGTACGTGAACTATCTATATTAATCTATATTTGGTTTGTATGCTAAAATGAACTCACAACCAAAGTAGATAAATCTCTCGCTTAGAATCTTCATTATACGTAAATGATTGATTAAACGAAAAAAAAAAATTTTGCTCATAAATAATAAATAATAAATGAGTTAAATATCGTAAAGAAATAAGTGAAGGAATTTAGGCGTTACAATCTCTTCTTATTATTACTCTTATATATTAAGGTGATGTCGAGTTCTAGACTGTTATCTTAATGTATTTGAAAAATTAGCTAACTTATTTTCTACTTAGGTCATTCGGTTTTCATTGTTTGTTAAGGTTTTAGTTGATAAACCTTCTATTTAAAGTAAATACCAGACCTAGGTCTTTTATTCGTCATTGTTTGCCTAGGTTTTTTGTTCTTGAGTTCTCCATTGCTTACTTAGGTTTTAACTGGCCAGCCTCCTCTTAATTATTTTCCATAGTGTTTTGATGCATTGGAGCATGTATAGATGACAAGTCAAAACATATTTATGTCTTAAAGACGAACCATGACTCCTAATTATTTTGATTAGATACAAATAAATACAAATGATACAAGTTGTGTCTGATATGTTATCAGATCATGATATGTATTTGTGTGTATGAAGTTTTTGACGATGCATCATAAAACGATCTGATATAGCATTTAAGTAGTGCATTTAAAACATTTATTTAATACTCTGTGGCTGAGATTCTTTCATGCAGAGAACATTCTCCTTGGATCTATCCTATGAAGAATAAATGAAATCCATAGTCTGGAAGACACTAATCCTCATCAAAAGACGCGTTATGTTGTTGTAGACCTACTATAGTGAAAGAAATGACTTCCCTGTTGGAATACAAGACATGCTAACCAATTAGCATGAACTTTGCATGAAGAAGGGACATGCATTTAATGCAAACATTAAATTCTCCAAGGACTCAAGATTTCAAACGAAGACCAAAGTGAAGAATCCAACCGTTGTGAGACAACAAATACTTAAAGATGAGGGTTATATATAGAATAAGCTTTGAAGAAACAATACACGAATCAACTATGTGATCTTATTATTTCATTCTTTCTTGTAAAACTTTTTGTAAATTTTTGTAAAGATACTAAGCTCTCAAAACACCTTGTATACCTTGAGAGAAAAAACAAAAAGTGCTAAGTAATATATTTGTCTGTAAGACTGTCACATATTTAGTCAATGTGCAATCTTTCAACAAATCTTGTTGATTTGTTTAGAGCCAACAATGGCTTGGTAGGACAAAGAATATTGGGTTTAATTCAAGCTTGAGGTAGAGCTTATAAGTGTAAGAGCTCAAAGTGGTAATTAACAATACTCGTAACTTTGATAGGTTAGTGGAAAATTGGTGATTGCCAAAAATTGGACGTATCTTGGATTTAAGATGAACCATAATAATTCTTTGTGTGCTTCTTTATATTTCTTGAACTGACAAGGGGTTTGAATTGTTAGACTCAGGGGGAGTTGGAGGGAATCAATGAAGTTGAGGTTCTTAGGCATTAATAAGTTTAGGCTTTTTACATGCCAATTCAATTTAACGACATTTGTAATTTGTGTATGTCTAAGATGAGCCATCCTATGATCCATTGCATAAAACTCATTCATGTTTTTGCATTCATGTTTTCACAAAAGCATAAGTTCATAAAAAGCTTTTCTGAAACACAAGGATTTCATGAATGCATAAAAAGCCAATTTTTCCATGTTTCAAGTTTTCGAAAAAATATTTTCTCACTAGTTTAATCGACTACCAACCAGTGGTAATCTATTACTTGATATCTAAGAACATTGTAATCGATTGCGAGATTGTGGTAATCAATTACACGGTTCAAAATCACGGAATGAACTTCCTGTGATAATCGATTACAATAATGTGGTAATCGATTACTTGACAACAATTTTGAATAAGGTTTCTTGTGATAATCGATTACATTACGATTTAATCAATTATATTGTTCATAATTTTTTCCAGAAAGCTCAAGAACACTTTAATCAAATAAGTGATTTAATCGATTACTTGACAACTATTTTGAATAAGACTTCTTGTGATAATCGATTAAATAGCATTGTTCATAAGTCTTTTCCAGAAAGATCAAGAGCATTTTAATCGATCACATAAGTGATTTAATCGATTACTGACAGTTATAACAGTTTTGTCTATAAATAGAAACAACTTGTTTTAACTAAAACAACGAAATATCGATGAATTTCATAACCTTTCTGAAGAGAGAAAAAATACTACGAGTTATTCTGTGTTAGACCCTCAAATCCTCAAGCTTCAAGAAACCTTGAGAGGATTTCTTTTTGGGCAACTTTCTAAAGAAGGACTTGGAGAGAATGTTATGAGATTGTTTTCATTCAACCTTGATTCAAGTTTGGTAATCATTTGCATTCATCTGTAGTGGATCATCAAGTTGTTTATCTCTATACTATTTTGGTTGTAATTCTTTTAGAATTTCTGGTTTGTGTAACTAGAACAATAATTTTTCTTAAAACTTGTATAGAATAAGAGTTTCTAGAGGGAAAAGTAGAGAAGGATGTTCTCTATGTCTTGATCAGAGAGAGTCTAAGGAAGTTAGATTTCTTGTTTTTAATCTAGGTCTGATTGAGAGTGATTGTATAAGCTTGTAAGAAACAAATTGCTAATAGTTGAACTCTAACTAGTTGGTTAGGAGAACTGGATGTAGCTTCTTTAGGTTGAGAAGTGAACCAGTATAAATCTTGGTGTTGACTACTTCTTTATCTTTTCTTGTGGTTATTAATTGTCATTCATTGGTATAACTTTTCATAATCAACATAAACATTTTTGTTGTGATTGCATTCTTTAAAGATTAGAATTTGATTGAATGAAAGTGTTTAATGGTTGTTTTGTGATACGATCCATTTTAACTCTTATTGTTTAAGAAATTTTAATTTTCATATTGTTTCATATTGTTTCATTCGTTGATTGCATTCTAACGGTTGTTTCATACTGTTTTCATGAATTTGTTTTTAGATCTTATATCTTCATTTGTTTTACAAAGAAAATTATTTTTCTCATCGTCTGATAAAGTCTAATCAAAACCTTTCTAAGTGGTTTTAGGTTTATTTGCATCAGATGATAAACATGTTTTCAGTCTTAGAAAAGTTTTAAATTTCTAAAACACAATTCAATTCCCTCTTCTTATGTTATTTGCTTCTACACTAGATCTTTTGTTCTTCATTGCTTGGTCATGTCTAAACTAACAGACCTCCTCTTTGAAATGGAGAGTGAATGGAGACCACACTAAGGTCTTTGTCTTCTTGATTGCCTGGTCGTAGATGGTTAACCTCTTATTAGGGTAAGGATCAAACCTTAGTCTTTATCTTCTTAGTTGCCTAGGTCTTAACTAGTAGACTTCTTTTTTGAGTGAGGACCATGCATAAGTTTTGGAAAAAAAAATGAGATTTCAACATTTGAGGAATACTTTCCTTTTAATTGCTTCAATAACTTACAAAAAATTCCCATGCCTTATAGTAATTCCCTTTTCAGATAAATTTTACATATATTTTTAATATTATGAATAAACATTTACATAGAAAGCATTTTTTTTAGATCATTTAAAGTTTTTAGAATATCTAATGAGTGTAACATAGTTGACAACACACATGTACTTTGTGGGGAAGAGCTTGAACTTGATTTCCACAAAATACATCCTTAAGGAGGGGGCATAAAAGTGTAACTAAATCCTAGATGAATGATTAGTTATATAGCTGACCAAAAGGATACGAGTTAGTAAGAATATCTTAGAGTTCCAAACAGGAGTCCAAGACTCTAATTAGAGAGGTTACAAAAAGAAACTACTAGAATATTTTATATTCAAAAAATGTAATTAGGAGGAAAACCTCACTAAAACAATCAATCATAATTTCTAACAAAGATTAATCATCATAAAATTTACTTAATATTCCACACCAATTAACATGATTAAAAAATATATGACAATAAACATTTATAAACTAACAACTTTTCAAATATGATCATTAAGTATAATTTAATTTTATTGTAGATTATGTTCAATCTTGTTTGATATGAATGTAACAACTTTTTATTTTTATTTTTATTGTGATTATATTATTTCAATGATCCAAATAGAGGTTTTTCCCAATAGGACTAGAATCATCAAAATTGGTTAAGACAGGATCGGCATTGGGGCATCAGGGGAGTTTATGACTTGATCCCAACGTCTCTCATTTCGACTTCTCCAAATTCCCAATATGATTATACTAGCATTCTTTTGTTGTTCCTTGTCCATCCTATGAAGCAGTTAAACCAAAGCTTTTGCATATTCAATAATTTAATTTATATTTTCATTTTTTAATAATCAATTTATCCCCACATCTTTCTTATCTGACAATTTCATTTTATTATATTAATTATATTATTATACAAGTCAAGTTGTTCTAAATTTTTACCCCCTGGCAAAACGCAACGCAACGATAGCGAACACAACACAACACACAGAACGCAGTAAGAGTAAAGAGAAGCAGTTACGGTCTCACTCAGGAAACGATGGGCGATTTCACGGTTGCGTTAAACCCTCCCAAAACCTTCCGCGCCGATATTCTCCTATCCACCACCAACAACCGCACTTCCCCGGCGGCGCGTGGCTTTCAAACCGCACTCGCGTTCAAACCACCGCGCGCGTTTCGAGGAATCCGCGCTTCGGTGATGCCAAGAGAGGGCCAGCAAGCGTCTCTCGGAGACGCCCTCGTCAACAGTCCGCGCCGAAACGACGTCGTCGAGGCCATCAGAAGAACCGTCGCACTCTCCAACTGCCTCTCAGAAACGAACCTCCACGCCACCGTTCCCGGCCTCGAGTCCAAAACCCGTGGCAAGGTGTGAAACGATTATTTATTTATTTATTTGTTCGTTTATTTATTGGTATAATGTGTCATTTTGATTGAGAAATTGTTTGTTATGTGTTGGCAGGTTCGAGATATATACGACGCTGGGGATTACCTCGTTTTGGTGACCACTGATCGGCAGAGTGCGTTTGATCGAATTCTTGCTTCCATTCCTTTCAAAGGCCAGGTTTGTGATTCGATTCAATTGTTTTATTCATCGTTTACTTAAGTAATGTTTGACAAAAGTAATTGAAAATTTAGCTTGAAGTTGAAAAATTAACTTATTTAAATTATAAGTTTTTAGTAATACTAGTGTTGAAGTACTTGTAAATGTAAAATGATAGAAAAATAATAAATAAAATCATGATTTATTTAAAAAGGTTAATCAAGAAATTTGATGAATATATTAAAGATAAAAAAGGAAGAAAATATAAATAGCTAGAAGCCAGCATTTCAAAAAAGTTAAAAGTTATAAAAAAGCTTATTTACCGAACAGTCAAACAAGCTTTTTAGCTAATAAAAAAAATTAGAAACTAGCTGAAATGCCATGCCGAACATAGCCTTAGAGTGATGATGATTATAGAGAGGAACACACCCTCACTAACAGTTGACATTCGATAATCTGATGATTTTGCCTCCCAATTGCAGGTTCTCAATCAGACAAGTTTGTGGTGGTTTGAAAGAACTAAGCATATCGTCTCTAATGCAGTTGTAACGGCTCCAGATAACAATGTTACAATAGCTAGGAAATGTTCAGTTTTCCCAGTTGAGTTTGTTGGTGAGTAAATTTACTAATTCAACGACTTACTTGATTAATGCTGATTCATTTTCTGTGATTAACACATTTTTTTCTCTCACTGTATAACTTGAATGAGTGTATCGTGTAATTACAGTTTTTCCTTTTCCATTTTATTTTGTAATATCATGTCATCTATTGGAGTTAGTGGGGACCTGAGCTATCATATGATGTGTCTGAACTCTGAACTTAAATACTGAATCCTCACATAATCAAATTTCTAATTGGAAATGCAAATACTGTTTATTGAGGCGTGAAAATAACAAATATTTTTGTGCTTTTCAGGTTAATTATTACTGTTGCATCTAATTAAATGCTTTGATTGATAGCTATAATGATTGTTGATTGATTGGCATATTAAACTGGAGCCACTTAAATATATTCATTCTTTTACTGCTAGGAGATACTCCAGTCCTTTTTATAAGAAACAAGTGATAGGAGTCCTTTTGCTCAAAAAGGTATCTAGGGAAAAGAATAGGATAACATTGTGGATATGTCCTTGGCAGGCATTTTGCTTAATTATTTTGGAAGAGCATCCATAAGTAATTGACATAAAACAATTGCAGTCTCTGTTCATAATTATTTAGTTTATTTTGTGTTTTGGCTGAAGATCCACATATTGGAAAATTGGATTTTAACAACCATCTGTTGACACTTATGTTATTGGCTTGTAGCTAGAGGGTTTGTCACTGGAAGTACTGATACATCTCTATGGACAGTCTACAATAAAGGTGTTCGGAACTATTGTGGAAATGTCATCCCAGATGGTGAGATTTCTCAATTGTGTCTTGTTCTTAAAATATATTTGTCTCCTTATATAATAGGATATTAGCACATGACAGGAATGGTAAAAAATCAGAAGTTGCCTAAAAATATACTCACTCCAACAACCAAGGCTGCAGATCATGATGTTCCTATCACTCCAGATGAGGTATGATGCCTAGTTTTATCATTTGCAACCAGCTTTTTCATTATGGCTGAAGTTACAACAAAGAATGAGTTTCACAGGCTATGTTCCATGGATACATGTACAATACTGGGTAAGGGTATGGGATTTTAAAAAAATCTAGGGTACAGCTATGGTAATATAAATTATATTTGTGTTTTTGTTTTTTATCATTTATATAATTTTTTTATTTTTTATATATGTATATTTTTTTGAAGTTTATATTAACATACTCGTACATTAGATTTTTTCAAGTTTATATTAAACTTGTATTCATGCATGCAACGTAGCTAGTTAATTTATCCTAACTTGGAATTGAGGGAGAAATATATAGGATAGGTTACTGATTCTCTTATAATATTGTCTTGCATTATCAATTAGTTCCCAGCCCTCCTTATAAAAAAAGGGTTGCTTGTATTATAAATCGTCAATGCTGTTCTCTTCTCAGTTTGCTTTATATTGCAGTTTTTAAATTTTATGTCATTCTGTGAAAATGTCATCCAAGATCAGTGAAGCTCATTCTGCTTAATAGAAATGATAAGCAATATTATGATCATAGATTTACTTGTTAAAGGTGGAGTCTGGAGTGGTGGACTAACCTGGTAAGTTGGTAAAAGGAAGCATGAAAATAACTATATAAGCCTAAGATGTTCCCATGATTATTAATAGAATATTTTTTACTATCCCTTGTTCTTGGAGTTACTAAGTTGTGATGATGAACTTCCAACAAATTGATTATCATTCATAACAATTTTTTATTTCGCATTCTTACTTTTGTAATGCATCTCCATTGCAGATTATAGACAGGGGACTGATGACTCGAGCTGATTATGTAGAAGTTAGTGAAAAAGCATTATCCTTGTTTGAATATGGACAGGTAATTATGATGTCCAGCCGTCCAGGTCATTTTCAAATTTGAGAAATAAAGCACACAATGAAGTGCCTTCTCATTGTAGCCAGTAATATTGCACTTGTAAAATATGATATCTTTTTTCTCTGGCACTGAAATAGAAATCATTTTTAAATAATGAGATAGTATATATAAGACAGCATTATCTTTTATTTGGTTTAAATAGATAATTTGTTAGTGACTCATTTACATACTGAATAATAAAAAAGGACCAAGTATTATGGTTTAATTTTTCAATGATGTTTGTTCTATAGTTATATGGGTATACTCTTACGCTAACACCAGTAGACAATGTAAAGATTGTTGTGCTCTGGAAGAGAGTTCCATGATACTCAATGATATACATATTCACATATTTTCTTTTAACTTAGTTAGTTACACCTTTGGTTATGATATTGGGTGGTTCAAATACCAAGATGGCTTTGCTTATTCTTTAGGAAATTATTTCTATTTTTTTCTTCATTTATTTGGTTCAGAGTGTTAGATAACCCATATTTAGTGGAATAATTAGTTAGTCTGGGAGTTGGAGGCTTAGATAATTAGAAAAGGAGGCATGTTGCCTAAATGCCTATAAATAATAAAAAGGTTGAGAGGGAGAGAGTGGCATCTTGTGAATTATGAATAAATTCAGATTGTTGTGGGAGAGTCCAGGCCTCTTGAAAGAACTGGGAATCATTTGTACTCTTTTCTGTTAATAGAAACCTTTTTTCTTTCTTTCTATAATTCTGATTCTGATCCATAGTGTTATATATTCTACATGAAAGGACCATAATTTCTAAAAGCTTCTATTTTATTTTTAAAAGTAGAAGGTAAAAGGATAATCCCAGCCTTTCTAGATCTCTTAGGAAGCACACAGGGTATAGGGATGCCTGATGCCGGATGTACCATTCTTGAAAATATAGAATATGTTGTATGCAGTGGTATGTTGAATAGTTAGATTGGTCTGTCCCCATGTTTTCTCATTTTTGTTTTTGCCATGCACAGTAGAGAAGAAATAGAAGTTAGAAACAGGAACACCATTCCTTAATTTTAAAATTAGATGGCTTTGTTCACAAAATTTGTGTAAGCATGTTATCAAGGAAGGAAATGTGTCTTTGTAAAAGATTATTTGGTAAAAAAACACATTATCCAACTTGTATTCATCATTTGATGAAGGATCTTTGTTGTATGCAACAAAAGATGTCCAAGGCAAGTTGTCCATTAAAAAATTTGCATATGTATGATGTAACTTGTTTCAAACTTTCAGTTATCCTTAAGTCAAACCACTTGTAAAAACATTATTCAATCACTGAAGTCATCATCATAATCCAACAGTGCTAATACCAGTTCAGTCATTGTCATCATTGACATAATTAAGTAATACTGCTCTGGTGAAAAGTTTGCAACTTCAAGAGCTGCAGCCCACTCAAACAACTTCCTTGATTTCTACCAATCTCACCTGCATACAAATTTCACTTTAAAGTGATGGAGATTTGTGTGTAAATCATCACTGACTAGTGACCAAATCTTGATTATATGATCTGTTCATCCAAGGTGCACAGTGTTCTCAAATCATTTATTTGATACTTGATAGCCTCGCTAGGAATATAGGTGGTTGATCCATCGATCGGTTACTTAATCCTGTGTGCACAATATATATTTTTACAGCTGTTAAGTTATTCCCCCCCTGCTTTGTGTCACTTTTCCATTTGATTGACTTTGCAGCAAGTGGCTTTGGAGCATGGCCTCATATTGGTAGACACTAAGTATGAGTTTGGGAAGGCAAATGATGGTTCAATTATGTTGATTGATGAGGTTCAATGCTATCCCTGATGGATGATGCATACTGGATGCTCACATGCACTCACAGATTAAGTATATAAATGTGATAAATTTTTCTTTCCAAACTCCAGGTCCATACTCCTGATTCTAGTAGATATTGGATAGCCAATTCTTACCTGGAGCACTTTCAAAATGGTCTTGAGCCTGAAAATATTGACAAGGTATTTTATGTGTATCAACCTTTGTTTTCTTCATAAAGTGAGCTGTGTCTTTCTCGCTAGTGTACAGATTTAATGCATGTTTGGTATATAGATTATTTTAGGAAAATAATTGCATATTTTTCAAAAGCTCTCTCAAGAGAGTCAAAATAAGCTTGAACCAAACATGTACTTATTGGATGCATCAGCTTCCATCTTTTAAACTTTTTTTTTTTTTAATGAAATATTAGTCAGCAATTTGCTAATATTTTAGAATCCATTTTTTAGGAGTTTTTGAGGCTGTGGTTTATAAGTCACTGCAACCCATATGAAGATGAGGTATTTTACATTTTATTACTGCTAATGGATTAACTTATAAGTTGTAAAGATGCATCACATCACACTGCTGATTTTATTTAGGTCCTTCCTGATGCTCCTGAAGATCTTGTCTGTGAATTAGCCTGGCGGTATGTCTACTGGCTCTAGTTCCTTTAACACTTGATATATTTTTGCATTGAATCTTTCGGGAAATTAAGTTGAATGTTATATGGTTATTACTTATCAGACTTATTACTAATTATAATTAAGTAGTTATGCTCTGATTTTTTTTTTGGGTAGTAACCTGGCAGAGATTCAAGTGTCAGATTTGTAACTGTGTTATGTTTAATTCATATGTACAAATTTGGAATAGAAGAATTCGTGTATTGTCCTCTTTCTTTTTTTTTCTTATATGAAAGAAGAAATTCAATTTGGAGGATAAGGGATGCCCGATATCGAGAAAGGGAATAAAATTACAAAGGAACGAAAAAACCCTTCATTTCCTCTTTGTTTTGTTTTGATTTTCTGAACATGCTTATGCTTAGCATCTCTAATCTCTCTCTCTGTCTCTCTCTCTCTCTCTCTTGCGACACAATATATTGTAGCATTAGGTGATGAAAGGAAAACATTACATTGTTTTCCCATATGTGAAGAAAACTTATGGCATGTTCTTGCTTGTATGCATTAAAATGAATACTGTAATCATCAGTTTTGGTGTCCTACTTTCATGACATGTCTGTCCTATTTATGCTTGTTTACATCGATCTACTTTCTGTAAATTAACTTATGCTTGATTTTGGATACACTATTTTTCATCTTATTCATTTAAATGAACATCATACTATTCTGCTGGACAGATACATTTTCTTGTATGAGACTATAACAAAATCAAAGTTTGAGGTGCCATCGACTGAGGTAATCCATAAATATTTTTTATTATCCTGTCTAATGCAATCGATACTAATACAACTTTTCTACTTGCAGGAGCCTATACATGACCGAATTACACGAAATGTTGCATCTGCACTGTCATCCCTAAAGTAGCCTGGGAAATTAGGGCCCTGCTGTAATTCTGTAATTTAATCTTACTATAAACTATATCAAAAACTTAAATTAATGGAGAACTTCTCCAAGCAATTTTTTATTTTTCCAAAAGTATAACTTAAAGCAGAAAGGCAAAACAACAGATTCAGAAATTTGACACCTTGTCCTTGTGATTCCTGTTTTTTTTTTTTTTTTTTTTTTTTTTTTTTTTTTTTTAAAAAAAAA
>PYAF01004732.1:626403-660791 GCA_007407185.1 Glycine tomentella | reverse complement strand
ACATGGTGCAATCTTTACCTTTCCTTTTTATTTTTCTACCATTGTTCATTTTGCCTACGGTAGGCAGCGCATATAGGAAATGTTACTTGTGTGTGTGTTTTATGTTACAATGCTTGTAATTTCAGTTATTAACTTATTATAACTTTTTTTTGCCGATAAAAAAAATTGGACCCCATTAGCACCGAAGATAGATGTCAAAATGACGGTGCACTGAATAGAAGTATAGAAAATCCTCATCATTTAGATTACCCTAAAATCAATATCTGCTGCTACAACAGTATAATGTCGATCCCCATCACAAACATTGTCATCATTTAGAAATGTCAAAATGATGGTGCACAGAATAGAAGTAATGAACATTCTCATCATTTATATCTGCTGTTACAACAGCATAATGTCGATCCCCTTGACAGAAACATTCATCCAAAATGTTTAATTGCTGGATAACAAAGGAGTCTCATATTGCATGTGATATTGTGCAGCTTCTACATATCATTGTAAGAGTGGCCTCAACTTTATTATTGCCTTATTGTTTTGGAAAAGGTGGCGGAAATAAATAGTCGTACACGAGAAGACAGGCTAGCAGCTTGGGTATACACAGTTTTTCTTATTTGATTCGTTTAATTTTTCTTTAAGAACATGGCGTTACACTGGGTTTATGTTACGATTTGTCTCCATGCGTTCGGGGACAGGGATTTCCTCCAGAAAATGAGGAGAAAAAATAATGGGTTTTCTTTACTACAACATTCTGACTTCACTCTATTCATTTTCATTCCTTGTATCACGTTCTACATTGTGCAATACTTGACACCTGGCTAACAAACTCGCACAAGACTGAAAAAGAAAACTAACAAATTTGCAAAACTAATAACATCCGGTTGCCCAATTCTAATGCACAGTATCTTCCCAACCAATTGGACGCCTAATATTCCTTGTTGGCCTAGTATTGGGCTGTCCCTCCTGGATTCTATCATTGGGATATATATTTTCATTTTCCCCCCTCTTCAACCCAAGCCTAACCATGGCTCCCATAATTTAATACTTTAATTAATTGAAAAAACATGTCCAGGAATAACAGTCCGATAAAGGCTTAATTTTACAATTGGTTTCTAATTATAATTAAAGATTCAATTAAATTCTTTAATTACTAAAAGTTCAATCATATTATCTAATTATTAAATTCCGTACAATTGTACTCCTCTTGTGACAAAAATAGATATTTTTATATTGGTTGTTATTACAATAAGAAAATTTTATATTGGTTAGCAATGCAACCTATATAAATTTTTCTTGTTTGGTGGTGGCATTGGCAAAGGGTGGCTGGGTTTTAGTGATTGGCAACAGTTGTTTTTGTGAGTTGTTGATCGGTGGTAACATGTCAATGATTAGTGGTGATGACTAGCGTTGTTGACCACTGTCCAAGCACTTGTAAAGGTGGAGGTTGGTCGAGTTCTAGTAATCAATTGCAGCAAATGATAGTTGGTAGTGGTGGATGGCACTATGGCAGTTGGTGGTGAATGGCGATGGCATGGTGTTGGTAGATTGATGATGAGGGATATTGATATATATTCTGGACATTTTACATGACAAAAATGTTCTCATGGCACGAGATTATGAGAATGAGCCTCCTCTACCCGTAGGAATGAAAGTATGGGAATGTTACACAAAATTATTCTTGACTTTTGTTTAATTGTTAGTATGTTTTTTGAATGTATTAAACATGAGAATTCAGCATTATGTAGAATTCTTAGAATGAAATAATAATATATGAAAATGTCCTACTTGTTAGTATTTAGAGTTTAAAAGGCGGATTAAGAGCAAGGAAGGAGACAGATAAGTGATCTTTTAAGAACAAAGAACATTGTATTGTATAGTATCAGACAATTTGATAAAGATTTTTCTATGGGTAAAAGTGGTAAAACAAAGAGACTCAATATTATAGGTAACGAATTAATACTTTTACTAATGATTTCAGCTCTTTTTTTTTACTTATTTGAGAAGTAATACTTGTTGTTTTAGATTCACTTTAAAATTATGAAACATAATTGATGTTTGAAAAAAAAAAATCATAATATAGTAAAAATCATAAAAAAAATATTCTCACTAACAATCAAGAAAAAAACTTGATATTAGAATTTTCGATTCTTTCATTACAGATTGGATTCTCTTGTCACAAAAAAAAATCTCAATCTATCACATTTTATTTTTATATGAAATATTTGATATTCTTAATTGCCTATCACCCTCAATTTACTCTTATTTATCTTTATATCTAAATTATATTTCAACATTTTATTTTAAATTATCAATATTTAAAAGTAACTTCATATCACAACTTAAGCTATTCTTTATAAATGTATAGTATAATCTATAAATTTAATTTTTTTTATTTATTATAAATATCAACATCAATTATATAAAAGTAAAAACAAAATCCTAGTTTTTTTTTTTAAAATTTATTTTTACAGTGGCTAAATAATCGTAGCCGGCACCAAAACGACCCCGTTTTAGCATGTCGTTCACGAACCTAAACCCAACACGCTAAAACCCCGTCTCCCAAAGACCAGAGAGTACGCAGCGCCACCGCACCGGAATCTGTTAGTTAATCGCCGATAACTCTTCATCGCCGTTCCGATAACACCACAAGCCTTTGACGCTGCGAATGAGAAGGTTCGCGTGGTTCACGCCGGTAAGTGCAGGAGGAACGAAAATCCCAAAACCATTCCCAATCTCACTGTTCCTTTCTCTCTAACATCGTTGTCACATTATCTACTCTTCCAATGCAGTATCGGCGCCATTTTGTTTCGTCTCTGACTTCAGAATCGCTTGTGGATAAAGGAGAATCAACCTTCACCAAATTCTCGTCGTCTCGCCAATCGTTTTTGCTCGCTCGAGGCACGTTCCAAATTTATCTTGCTTTTGCTTAACAATGATCGTTTTCGTTTTTCTGATATTTTTTTACTTATTTGTGGAATTAAATGTTTTATTACCAGCTTTTATCAATTGCGGGTTCGTCACGAAAACGGAGGAGTCTCGGATTCCCAGAGTACCGTTAGGATATCGTTATTTTCATGCCACAGGTTTTGTTGAGTCGAACCTGAATTATTACATTGTTTCTAGTTGTATATCAGTAATGTTCAGATATGTTGAATTATTTTCATTTGATTTTCTGCCTGTATTTTTCCAGCATTTTCTTCGTCAGCTGAACGAGACTATTATCGAACTCTTGGTGTTCCAGAAAATGCCAGTCAGGATGAGATAAAGAAGGCATTTCACTCGGTGCGTCATTATTAGGAATCTGTTGTTTTGTATGGCTTACGGCATATGTATTGATTGATCAAAACTATGCTTGATAGGTAGAGTAATGGTGAAGTCAATTGGAAAAATGCAATGCTTGTTTGGGCACTGGGGTTGATTCAATTTTCATCTTGAATGCTTTTAGTAGGAGAGATGAAATTTCATTCCAATTGCTTGGTACTTGGTAGGTGTGACAGCAATGACAAATTAGATGATCCAGACAAGAGTTCTCAGACTAGTAGCTATTCCCGGTCACGACAGCTATTTAGTTTAGTGTTACTAAATCAGGTTTAGCAGTAAGGACAAGGAAATCATATAGTTAATAAACCTTAACAGTTTGCATGACTTATGTCAGGACTATCAAAGGCATGTATGATGGAATAACTACTAGCCTGAGAACTCTTGAAGGCAAGACTAAGGACTTTCTTATAAGGGTAGGTTTACATTAGGGATCATCTTTGAGTTCTTGTTTATGCATTTCATTTTTTGCAATAAAAAAACTAGAGGAAAATGACTTGGAAGTAAAAATTGGAGATGTTATACTCATACCACAATTGGGATCAATATTACCGAACAATAGGGAAATTAATGATGTCACACATGATACAAGGAGAAAAACATTGGCAGTTATTTGCAATTGCAAAGTACCTAACAAGTTCAAAGAGAAGTTTTATCATACTGCTGTATGTCTAACTATACTTTGTGGTTGTGAATGTTGGGCTTTAAAGGAATGAGAGGAAAAAGTGAAGTAGTAAAAATAAGTATGTTCACAAAAAAAAAATGATACAAAATGATTGTACACAGAGATATTATTGTGACAAATTAAAGCCATTCTCATTTTGTTATCTTTACTACTGCACAAGCATCTAATATTCTTACTCTTCTTGTTGGTGCCTTTACCAAGGTAACCATAGTTCTTGTTGATTTACATTTTTTATAGCTTTATGCATAATGGGAGATATAAGGTTGGTTGGGTGGTAAAAGGAAAAGAAGGGAAGGAGGGGAAGGAGGGAGAGGTCGCGGGTTCGAATCCCTCCACTAACAAAAAAACTAATATTTAACAACTAACCTTGGCCGATAAAAAAAAATGGCTTTATGCATAATCTAATCTGCATTTATCTTGTTGCTGGTCGATCAATTTATTCATACTTTGAATGGAGTCTTGTGCATTCAGAGAGATATACATCAACAACACCATTAATCCAAGTTAATTGAGGTCGGTGGTAGATGAATCCAATGATAGATACGAGGAGGTTGAAAAAAAAAGAAAATAAAAGCAAAGAAGGGTGAAAGAAGGAGGGAGGAAATGAAGAGGAAAAGAACTAAAGAGGGACCCTTTGGAATATAGAGATAAGAATGAGTCTAACCTTCCACCAAGCTTATAGTTTTTCTCCATTCTGTCTTAAGACACACTGTCCGCCAATCTATATGTCACTCCATTAAATCTTGTTTAACTACCTTTACCCAGGTAAGTTTCGGTCTACCTCTATCTCTCTTTGCGTTGAGTTCTTGGTAACAAACTTTTGTTCTTACGGGAGCATCCAAGGGACATCTCATTACGTGCCTAAACCATTTCAATCTATGTTCCCTCATTTTTTCACTCACCGGTACTACTGCTACCGTTCGTCGAATATCTTCATTTCTTACCTTATCCGTCTTCGTATAACTACACATTCACCTTAACATTCTCATATCTGCTACCCCTATTTTATGCTCATGTTGTCTATGTGCTGGTCAACATTGAGCTCCATATAACATTGTAGGTCTTACAGTTGTTCTATAGAACTTTCCTTTTAGCTTAAGGGAAATTTTGTGGTCAAATAACAACCCAAATACACTTCGCCATTTTATCCACTCTGCTCTGATTCTATAATTTACATTCTCATCAACCTCTCCACCTTTTCGCATAATTGATCCTAGGTATCTAAAAGCGTCTTTTTTGGGTACCTCTTGACCAAGTAGATGCATGGGGTCTTGATCATTATCTCTTACCAGTGAAAACTCACATTCAGAGAGATACAACTAGGAATAATTTTTGAATACCAAAAGTGCATGTAACAGAGAGATAGTTTCATCTAGATGATAGAATGAGATGCTACATATCTTTTAGTTATGAATTACTATAAGTCACAGTAGCTAATTCTGGGATAAGTTAGAAGTTTGGCTTCTATTCACCTGTAAATTATAACTTAGGGTCCCCATTCTTGAAAATGAGATAACCTCCACTTGTAATCTCTTAATGTAGTCATGTGTCTTCCTCTTTTTATGACACATGCTGTGTGAGTTTCTATATCAGAGTATCATGTCTCTTTAATTAGTTATATCATCAAAGGATATTTTTAGTTTTCTATATTATTTTAATCAATACATAACTTTTTTCAATCAACATTATTAAGTATAATGGAATATTTACAAATTGTCATTAAAATTATAATTTTTGTAATTATACTAATGTTAAGATTTTTCAAATAAGTTTTTTTTAAATGTCTTCATATTTTCTGTATTAACAGTGAAATAATTTTTCTTCAATATTTTTTAAACTTATATATTTTTTCCACAGTTAACTTGTATTTCAAATGCCCATGCAAAATCACGCGATGCACATGGCCTTTTTTGTATTCCCCTAACATGTGCTGACTTCTGAGGAATTGAGCAGCTCTGTTCTATTTATGTTTTGATAATTGATTTTGCTTTGCTTTTTTTTTTTTTCCGTTATATTTATTGAGTAGGGTCCCTTATCCTCCAACATCATAATAATTATATTCAATTCATCTTAATAAATTTTTCTTGCATCCAGAAAAGAATTACACAAGGTCACAAAAACTAATACATGAAGGCTAAACAATTTCCACTATGTTGTCAAATGGGTATAACTTGTAGAAATCTTTTTGTTCTGCAATTTAATCTATAACAACTGTTTTTGGAGCTTAGTGCATACTAAAAACAGTTTATGTGAGCATTTTGGTCTTCAATCATGATATGTGCTGTCATCATACTGCTTTGATAACAATATTCCAAAATCAAATGTCTTCTTTTGGCTAATACTGCATTATGCCACACTTTTATGTATTGTGCAGCTTGCTAAAAAGTACCATCCAGATGCAAATAAGAATAATCCATCTGCTAAGAGGAAATTTCAAGATATAAGAGAAGCTTACGAGGTCTTTATTATCATTTTGTGAAAGTTTAATTTTTTTCCCTTGCATTTTCAGTCATATTTAACCCTCCCTTCTTCTGGCTAGGTTGGTTATGGTTTAAACTGAGTAATTAACAGTGATATTTTTGCATGCCTTTTTGCTATGTAATTTCAGACATTGAGAGACTCTAAAAAGAGAGCAGAGTATGACAAGGTAGTTTTCCCCCCTATATACTATTAGAATTTCAAATTTGATATATGTTCAAAATTTGAACCTATATATATGTTAAAAAAGAGAGCAGAGTTACTATATGTTTAAAATTTCTGGAGCATCAGTTGGTTAAAGCTGTTCAAAATTTCTGTAATTCATATCTTTCACTCTTAGGATGTTGAATTGACTAACATTTTCCCATCATTTTTTCCAATGAACCCCCTTTTCAACTGAAGATGCGTACTCGAGGTTCAGAAGACATAGAATATGATCGTGATGATGCAGAAAGGTTTAGAAATGCTTATCGTTCTCATTTTTCTGATTCATTTCATAAAGTATTCTATGAGGTATTTTTTTGCTCTCATACATACTGTTGTCTTTTATTATACATGAATGTTCAAAACTAGTTTTACTTGATTTAAATTGACCATCCCTGTAAGATTGAATGGTCAAGATGAGTTCCTCTTACCTTGCATTATATGCTGTGACTTGATACGCTCTTTGTCTCTCTCTACACACACACAAAAACAAATTCTTAATGTTTTTGGATTCATTTCACATAAGTATTTCCTGAGGAAATCTCATAATCTTCTTGATCTAACAGATATTTGAAGAAGCAACAACTCAATTCTCTTCGAATATAGAGGTTAGCTTAACCCTTGTTTCTCTGTTGTTGTTTCACTTCTTTGAAATATATTCCTACTTTTCCAAACTTAACTACTCACCTATTGCTATGCTGATAGGTGGAGTTGTCTCTTACTTTCTCAGAAGCAGCGAGAGGATGCACCAAACATGTGTCATTTGATGCATTAGTTCCCTGCAATCATTGCAGTGAGTAAAGTTATTATATTCTGGGAATTAGGAGAGCGCTGGGTAGAATATTTTTTCTATACAGGATTGTATATTAGCTATTTCCATTTGTTATTATTGCTTAATGAAATGGCAAAATATTGTCTTCATATAAATAAATTTTGATTGCAAAAGAAGTTTATCACATAAAAGTGTATGTTCCATTGTAAGAAGAATTTTATTTAGGTGAGAACCCCCATTTTTAATTTGGGAGTTGGGGGCTAGGGGTTAACTGAATATATGTTTTTTGTTTATTGAAATTTAATGCAATCCTGTTAGATAGGAATCTTACATAGAAAAGTCTTATTTTTTTTTTGATCGGCCAATGTTAGTTGTTAAATGTTAGTTTTTTGTTAGTGGAGGGATTCGAACCCACGACCTCTCCCTCCTTCCCTTCCTTCACTTCTTTTCCTTTTACCACCCAACCAACCTTATATCTCCACATAGAAAAGTCTTATGATGAACCATATTTTTGAATGATAGAACCTAGGATGGGCAGTGCCTGCATTGACATCAGGGTTGCTTCTCTCCCCCTTTTCCTAGCTCTTGCATTGGAGAGATTAGTGATTGATATAAACATTATTATTACTAATGTAAAGGATAAGGTTTACTAATATTTATTGCTCGCTAATCTGTGGCTTTAACAAGAATTTTTATAAGCTGTAGAACTATTTTGAGGAAATAATCTAAAATACATATTGCTGGGTGTGTAAAGTGTCCCACATGACATCTGTTTATAGTGAAGTGAGCCTTTCCCTTAACATATGATAACCCCATTTGATGCCAATAACTTTCATTGTATTAATCCAGATGGGCAGGGCTATCCACTTGATGCCATCCCAAAAGTTTGTCCAACATGCAGGGGCTCAGGTCGTGTAAGTGCCTTCAAAGATCAATGTTGATTATTAAAATGACAAAAATATTTTAAAGCAAAATTTCAGCCATTATGAGTCGATTTCCTTTTGTGGCATTAGAGTTACCAATTATTACTTATTAATATATTCTTTTACTCTTGGTGGTGATGATTTTCCCCAGGTTACAATCCCCCCATTTACGTCAACATGCATTACTTGTAAAGGATCAGGCCGAATCATTAAGGTCTTTCATAAATTCCATGTCCAGTAATCTTGTGAGGTGGTTATCTGTTTTTGTGCCATAATCTTCCATAAACTTGTATTTTGTCTATCTATTTTGCACAGGACTCTTGTATAACATGTGGAGGATCTGGGGCGGTTGAAGGGGTTAAAGAGGTTAAAGTTACAATACCAGCAGGTTGGTTTTTGATACTTGTGACGAAGTCAACTAAAGTCGTTCGTTGGTTAGAGCTCATCAATGTACCTGAACAAAGTGAAATAAAACTTTGTTGTTGTTGTAGTTGTTTTTTGTTCAGATCGGAAATTCTTTATATACAAATTATAATTTCAACCCATGTTTCACCTTTCATGCTTAAATTTAAGTTCATGTGGAATAACCTTTGGTTCCTTTTAAGGTGCTAACTTTTATATAGAAGAATATTTTTTACATGGAAAGTTTTATCCATTCTTCAGACCTGCCCTACCTAGATTTGGTTTACCTTTTGCCACTCTATATTTTATTCAAAGAAGAATTCCCCCTCATTATTCTTATCATAGTTTTCCATGAATTGGTAGGTGTGGATTCAGAAGATACAATCCATGTGCCAGAAGGTGGGAATGCTGCTGGAAGTGGAGGTCGACCTGGAAGTTTATACATTAAAATACAGGCAATTTTCTGTCCAAATATTCTCACACTAACATGTGCTACCTGCTGGCCTATGAATCTGTGATTTTAACCAAACTTGGCATTTTTAAAGGGAAATGGTGCTTGTTTGAGAAAAGGAAATATGATAACGGTGAGTTTATAATAGAGCAATGTAACATTGCGTAAAACGTTGAATGGCCAAAAAGGAAGTTTACTCAACATTTTATAAATTAAATAACTTAACGAAGTTGTTATTATGTTTTGTTAAATTGTTATGCTTTCATTGATGACTTTATTTTACCTTAAAATTTTATCGTGGACATAGAATGCATAGGTTAATAGTAAATTGTCATTTCACACTATATAAATATAAATACATGATGCAAGTGATGAAGTAGTTGCAAGATTTTGTTAGTAAAGTTTGAATTAATACTATTAAATCCTAAACACCATAACAACTATGCTATCAGTGAAAACTCTTGATATAAATAATCTTACTGAAGTGTATAAGTTTCTGTTTTTTGGTGTTCTCAAGAAAAAAAATTATAACTCTTCCCTGGATCCATAGGTTATTTGCTAGGGTAAGGTAAGGGCAACATAATAGAAGATTAGAAGTGCTTCATTTACCTTGATCATGCAATTATGGAGACAATTTTTAACATGTAGTAGCATGTTTCAAAGTATTTGTGTTCCCATCTTGATTATATGCTGCTGTTTAAAAACTAAAACCAGGAAAATGCTTTCTGCTCTAGTAGTATGTGTATGTTGTCATTGCAAATTATGATCTACCTTCTATTCTTATTAGAGCATCATTTTTTCTCTGTTGATATAGGTGGCTGAGGATTCAATCTTTGTCAGAGATGGTGCAGATATCTACGTGGATTCCAATATTAGCTTTACACAGGTGAGAGCTAAATATGTTATATACTTCCATTACTTTTGGATGTTCAACCATCTGATTAAAGAGGGGAAAGACCTTAACACCCTTGTCATTCAGCACACAAAGGGGGAGCGCACCTTTCTGCTGCTAGGTCTAATGGCAATTCAGCTGCTAGGCTTGGGGACACAAATTCCTATTAAAATGATTAATAAGCCCTATGAAGATGATCCAGAAGTTGCACTACACTATGCTTTCTCTGAATTCTTTTTGTCAAGCTTAGTTTCATGTTTATATAGTTTTATTTGGTTCAAAACAATGGTGTTCTCTCCTGCTATTTGAGAACAGTAAGGCCACAATATTTCATTTTACCTGAAGGAAACTCACATAATAGAGCCATGCACTTAAGAAGTGGGTGTACATGGAGAGATCCAAAAACGTGTTTAAATAAGTTTCCCCTCCCCCTTCTGTGTTTCAACTTGAGGGAACAGATTTACATATATAACATGGAAGGGATATAACTTAAGTTCTTCTTCGGGTAGATTCCTTACAATTTTTTGATGGAGTTGTGTGTCTTGATCAGATTGCTGTAATCATATATTATGTACATATGTTCTTCTATATCTATGCCCTGATAACATACAAAACAGTTTCGTTAATTGATAAGAAATCTGTAACAATTATTTCACGTTTTACATGTGCTTTATTCTAACATAACAGCTATCTCACATTTTACATGTGCTTAATTCTCACACTTTATGCCATTGCATGCATTTTGTCAGAGAAGATTATTTAAAGTGGTCCCATTCTAAGACACTTGCACATACCATCTTTTGCACCTTAATTATCTTGGTGACAGTGCAGTGCACCTAAGTCTGTATCAGTGTTATTAATAGAACAAAGTTTTAACGTTACAGGCTATTCTTGGTGGCAAAGTTGAAGTGCCTACTTTATCTGGGAAGATGCACTTAAAAGTAAGACAAAATTTACCTTTTCAGTATTAGTCACTTAAGTTTGCAGATCTTAAATAAATTGGCTGCCTTGTTTAAGCTCTCTAATGAAAGCCTATATGGTTAAGATGTTTTAGGTTCATAATTTTTCAATTCCTTTATATCCACTGAGAAAAAAAGAAAAAATAATATTGGTTTCATAATATCTTTGGTCAAAATGATAACTTTTGTGCTTACCATTGAAATTCATTGTACTGTGTTGTATTTCAAATTTCTGTTCCAAATCATCGAGCTTACTGACTATCTTAGGTGGAGGAAAAACAAGCCTGGCTTGTTCTAGCCATATTGTTCCCCTCATCAAATTATGACTTTCAACTTGCTATAGAATTATTGTTTAGATGACTGCTTGTTTTGACCCTATTTTATCTAAGATTGTGTGATTGTGTTCCCCTAGATACCCAAGGGTGTTCAACATGGACAGCTTCTAGTATTAAGAGGCAAAGGTTAAATGAAAAGTTCCCTCTCATTGTCAGTTTTGAACAAGTTTTTGGTCCTTTTCAGTTTTCTCTGCTGGTACTTGAAAAATATATTTACTATAGTTGTTGATGCAGGACTACCAAAGCATGGATTTCTTGTACATCATGGGGATCAGTATGTACGATTCCGTGTTAACCTTCCCACGTAGGTTCTTCTTGTATTCAACTCTTGTTTTAGTTTAACTTCATAGACCTTGTCTTTGAGGAACGTGTTATTTACTATGTTAAAGAAGCAATATAATGTTTTTCCTTCTAATATTGCTTTGATTCTAATTCCATATGGATTTTGGTTGATATTGATATTATGGCATTGTGGAAAATGGATTACATAATTGTCAACTTTCCTATTTCCTTTTAGTTGTTTGTTATTGACATTAGCAGAATTAGTCTTTCCCATTGCCAGAGATTTGATTAATTACCTTTTATTGCTGTATGGCTGTATCATTTTATTCATATTCTGTGATTATAAATACGTGTGTATTGTTTTAAACACACAGTTACCTGAACCTAATATGGTATCAGTAGTCTAGGAAGTTCTCCTTGCCTAGCCAGACGTAATACGGGACAGGAATTGCGCATTTTCTTGGTTCTGCTGCCTCCTTTTACTGTTGTGCCCCCATAAACAGGAGTAAACATTGCCACCAACCCTTCCGTAGTTGTTGAGTCCCAGTCACTGCTGCTGCAACTGCACACGTGCATCTCCTCCTCTTGGTATGTCTGTCACATGCACCTTTCTGTTTGGTGTGTGAGCCATGTTCGTACCACTCTTCTTGCTAGTGTCCCACACCCACCTTTTGGCGACTCTGTTCCACCCACCCCCAGCACACAAACAGGATGCTTTCTGCCTCCACCCTTGATTTGTCTGCTGCCGCCGTTAGTTTCACCATTGTCTCTCTGTTTCCCTATGAGAAACTAATTGGGGCTGCTGCTGTTCAATTATGGTTCTAGGGACAGGTTTGTCAATTCTAGAGTCTCCTCCCGTACGTGTGCTTGTTGCTATTTCTCCTTCGATCACTTATTATAAGCAACTGCATTCTAACCTTAGATTCAGCCTGCCACTCTGGCTTTAGATCCCCGAGTCATCCCTTGCTTCATTGAACTCTTCGGCTTCACCTTCTGAATAAAAAATTTCCATTGTCTTGTGCAAAGGTGTCAGGTCTTTTGTAATCCTAATCCCTTATATGCTTACCATCTTATCATCATTTATCTTTCATATTATACCCGTATCCTTTTTGGATTCTGTGCTATTTCTTAAATCACAGTTGAAGCATTGTCTCACTCTCATCCAGGTTTGCTATAGGTTATGGTACCTTACACACTAGTGTCTCTTGGGACCTTGTTACCCTGCCTCTAGGCAAAAACAACTGTTGGTTATCAATGTGTTTATACGGTCAAAGATTGGACTAGATGGAAATATTAATAGTTTGAAACCTTGTCTTATAGCTAAATATACTCGAATTTTTTTGGCCTAGATTAAGGGAGCACCTTTCCTCTTGTGGTCAAAACTACCTTTTTTGGCTTTTTGTTGACATAGCTTCTATTTTGATACTGATTGGACAGGTTTTCCAATTTGTACAAAATCCACTTCAGGATATTGTGTCCTTGTGGAAATCTGATCTCATAGAGAGTAAGAAACAAAACATGGTTGTCATTATCCAGTGCAGAGGCTGAATATGTGAACTCACATCACATGTCTTCGACATTTATTTTGGCAATTAAAATAGGGAGATGTCAATGAGATGAAACTGATTTGCAATAACTAGGATGCTTTTCACGTTGCTTCCAACATAATTTTTCATGAAAGAATCAAACACAGATTTATTGTCACTTTGTTAGAGAAAAAAGTTCTTGCAGGAGAAACTACAACTGATCTGTCATTTCCAGTGATCTACTAGTTAATGTGTCCACAAAATCCCTTAGAGGGTCTCAAGCGAAATATATTTGTAACAAACTTGGTGTAAATATGCTTCAACATGAGGGACAGTATTAGAAAATAACACATGTAGTTGAAATTAGAGTAGCACATGGAGAATTAGTATTTCCTAATTAGTGGGGATTTTATTAATTACCTTATATTACTGTTTCAATGTATTCATTATTCTGTAATTATAACACTGTTACTCTTTTAGACACACAATTACATAAACCTAATAGCATCATCTCAAGGACCCACACAAAAGAGTGCCCTTTCCTCTGCCTCTTTGTGTAGGCTGGAGATTTCTGAATTTTTGCTTACTAATTATTAAATGAGTTGTCTTTAATTTTAGGTATTTTTTTTCTTGAGTATTTGTATATTTATTTTAAAATTTTTAACTCTAATTTTGCTGTAATGGCTGTGTTTTTTAGGCTGGCAGCTATGTTTTGTACTGCATTCTTGCTACTTTTTAATGCCATTTCACAATTTGTATTGCTGTTTATTGTTGTTTATCAAATTCGTTTTCAAGTGATGCTTTTTGTGTCTGAATAAAAATGGTATTTGTATTAAAGGCTTGCCTTTTTTTTTTCTTTTTTTTTTTTTTTTCATTTGGCTATTCTTACACATAAACTTTAGTCTGCATACTGCCAAGTTATATTTCCATCTACTCACTTCTGGTCCACTCATCCTTTTAGTGAAATCAATGAACGACAACGTGCTATACTTGAAGAACTTGCAAAGGAGGAAATAAAGGAGGGAAACAACTCTTCATTTGAAGGAAATTGGTATGCACTTTATCTAAATTTTTGGTAAAATTGTGTTAGTTTTAGTTGCCTATTGTCCTAGTATGGTTTGATGATTCCATGGTTATTTGGATCGGGTTAGTCGGCAATATTGAGATACTATAGTTGAAAATAGTGAGTCAAAATGCTTTTAAATTTAAGTAACTTGCTTGTAGAAAAAGTATTATAAAGCATGCTTTGCCTACCTATGGCTATTTGGTTGTAAAGGATTGGGAACAGGGATAAATGTTCATTATGTATACTTATTCCAATAACTGCTTACAAATACTTGTGTTTGGGTATGAATTGCATGATCACAGATACCTGTTTCGGCATGCGTAGAGCTCAGCCTTTTATTGATTTAATTGATATCTTCATTAGTATGCTTGTTTTTGTTTAGTTTTGTATGATTTATCAATGTTCTCAAGTCATATCTGATTGTAATGAAGATCCAAAATGGACACAGGCTTTACCAGCAGCTATCTACTGGTTGAACTTACAGGTGGCAGCAAATTCTTGAACACTCAATGGGTCCAAAGTTTATGCTGGAACTATCTATGCTGATATTATTCCTTATCTTCATTAACAAAGTGTTGAGCTGATAACTTGGTCAAAGACCAAATATGATTGCACAGCGGACTAGCCAAACACCAAATATCATTGTGATTGCTACATTCTTCATCCTTGCGAACCATGCTAACAATAAGGTATACTACTGAATCTATCTCATTCACTAACTCTATCTGGTAATTTCAAGCTGTTTTTTTTTCTTTTTACTTTGTTGCATGCATGATATACCAACTAATGCTCGTGACTATGATTGCAATTGATCATGGTTACATGCATGCACACGTCGTATTGATTGGTTTTTGTAGATATTTTCATTTATTTTATTTATTACAAATCATCTGATGATATTGAGTTTTAAGAAAAGGCAATAGGATAAGTTTGCCAAGAAATTCAAATTTCATCACGTTCAATTTCTTTTGTCCTTGTTCAGTTATCATACTAGGTCCATTAATTGATTGATGCGTAGGGACTAAATTACCCTAACTTGGAACGGTAGATAACTTTGCATATTACTCATTTCGTCCCATTGTGCCAGTTATGCGTAGAGTGGAGCAAGTAGCAACTGACATCTGTGACGGACTACAGAAATTAACACTATCGCTGAAAGATGCTATTTCTTGGCGCCCAGTCATTTTACAGGTTAACAATTTTTCAATGAATAAGATTGACAGTGAAACCACAGTGAAAATCTATTTCTTGAGAATTCTTCTACAGTTTTACTGGTTTATGCGAAGGTCGCCGTGAATTACATATTAAAGATGGGAACTTCCTAAGCATATTTTTTCACATGACTTTTTAAAATATATTTTATAGTGCATTTGATGTTGCAATTTACCCGTTCCGGGGTTTGGGGTTGGTTTTCTTTAATGTACTCTTTTGTGCTTCAAATCATATACCACCTTACTTTCTGGAATTCAACGAATAATGATTGTCAGCTGCTACGCACTGAATTTTTATTAATTGAAAGATGATTTTGTCAGGTTATTTAGAATAAGGTTATATTTGTTAAAAATATGCAGATATAGGTTAGCAAAATATTATTAGCCTTATTAATAGCTTGAAACTCGAAAGCCAAACAAGCAAAATATGGCTGGAAAAGTCTGACAAAGGTGTAATGAAAACTACAAAAGTACGAGTGAGATTTATTAGATCTATATAGTCATTTTTAATAAATTTTAGTTAATAGTAGAGAGTGTATTGTTATTATTTTCCAATTATAAATGGCCACTCCAATTTTAAGGTGTAGGATGTAGAAGAGAGGAATCACAAGGGGAAAAATGTAAGAAAAAAATGGGATGTGTAAGAATATTGTATAGATATAAAGAAATTTCACACATAGTAGAATGTTATCATGTTTGTATTTGAACTTATTTTAGGGTACTCTAAAATGTTTGTTTTTGAAATATTCATGACATCTTGTAGTGCAATCAAATTTGTATTAAAAAATGGCTTTGTCTTATTTTTGTTTTCCTCTATCTGGGGCCAAAGCTAGCCTTCAATATTGACAATTCAACACAAGCGAAGATAGTGAAATCAACTTTACTTGCAATCATGCATTGGGAGGAAGACTTTGGCAGATCTGTTTCTGGACAACGATTCTTGTTCTTTTCCCTGTCTTGTTTTATCTCTCCATAGAAATAGGACACAAACCCACAAAGAGAGCACCAAAGCAACCCCTTTCTCTGCATGAAAGCTCTCTTTGTATACAATAACAGCCAAAACTTCCGTCATTGGAAGAAAAGCAGCAATTATAATACCCCACAACAAAGACGAGACACAAAAGATAACCCCTATTGCTCCCAAGAAGAAAAACTGCCACATTATTGCACTCCACACCAACATAACGTAGTACTTTGTTTCCCCAAGCTTAAAATCTCTTGCTTCTCGTGAAATCACCTGTAAAATTGATCACACATACACCAAAAAATTGTTACACTTAATTTCTCAACCAATAAACACTATAGTAATATTAATTTATCCAAAGAGGGAGGCCAACAATGTACTTTTTATTATTCATTTAAATTCATTAATATTCACAAAATTACATGTATGCTTAATTAAATATGACCGTGAAGTTAAATCAATTTCATAAAATTTAAACAAGTTTTAATTTAATAAAAAATATTGAAAAAGAATTCAACTATTCAACTATAATATTTTTTTATCAGTAATTTAACTAGAAAATAGTGAAAGTACAAACTTTTTTAATAAATAATATATATGTATTGAAAATGTAATTACAAAGTATTCTAATCAAAATTAGTATGTATAGTAAGCTTCCGGTAGGGGGATATAATATATATGAGGCTTTCGTTCGATACAAAAGAAAAATATATTTATTATCACTTCGATCGGATTACTGGAGATAGTCTAAAACATTTTATAATAATAACATTGAAATTAAATTCAAGATTTTTTTAATAGTCTTATCCAACGACATATAACTATATTATTTACTTTTATAATTACAACTTTAAAAAATCATATTTAAAACCATTGTGCAAAAATAATATATAGATTTTTTTTATACTATAGATGCGTGATTAATAGTAGTATTTCCCTAACTAAAACACACTATGATCGTATATAGTCAGATAAACACAGAGAAATTATATCCAAACTTTGAAGTCATTATTGATTATCATTCCAACGGTGCAGAAGAAGGTATCAAAGAAGCACATGACAAGCTGAATCTCCATGACCAGAGTACGTGATACGCTGCCTCCATCAACGGCAAAACGAACCCATACAGCGCCGCAGCCTCCAGTATCATAACAAAACAAATAACGTACTCGCAATTCGACTCACCGGCGGGGCGGTCCCCGCTGGAACGCAGCCCCAGCACCACCGCGGCGACGGTGAGAAGCACGATGGAGTTCACGGAGTACGCCGTGAAGCTGTGGCGGACGAGGAGGAAGGCAAAGACGGCGGTGAAGGCGAGGTGGGAGGCTTGGATTAGAGAGAAATGGAGACCGGAAGCCGCGCCACGCCGCAGGCGTAGAGGTAGTCGTCGAGGCCGGTGAGGACTCCGATGACGGCGGAGGCGAGGAAGAGAGGGGGCTTCATAGAGATTAGGTTTGGTTATGAATGTAAGAAATGATTAAGGGAATGAGGATTATGGGGAAGGCTGCAGTTTCCAGGAAGCTAGAGATTCGTTTCCCACCGTGGATGAAGTAGAGATGCATTACTAGGGCCCCACCGGAGGTGCCTGTGGCTAGAAGGATGGAGTTTACTAATAGAAGGATTCTCTTTATCATGCTTCTTCTCTTTGCTCTTCTAACATGTTAAGGTAGTTATGCAAGTATCTTTTTCTCCTTCTCTACGTGTGCTGTGCAACAATAATGGATGCAATTGGAAAGTGTTAACCAGTAAGTCAAATATGTAGTAGGGCAAGTGAGCTATGGTACATGTTGTGTAAGGTCAATAAAGCCAAACCTCATCATTGTAGCAACCCTGTTTGTCGGTGATATGCCTTTTGTCGATTAACCTTTTGCCACAAGTCCAATAACCTCGTCATTGCAGTGGCCCTAGCCTATCGTTGGTAAAAGTAAAGGCACCGTTGCAACCTGTTGCAGTTTCCTCCACGGTTCACTAGTCACCCAACCATCACCATTGTCCATTGAAGGCACCACAAAAGACACACTTGAAGGTAAGTGGGTGTGGCTGTGTGCATTTTTTTTGTTTATTTATACAAAATCGACGTCTTTATTGTGTCTTGACTCGCTATTCCGTAAGACATGTATTCCAGAATGTGATGGGGTGCACTTCATTGGTTCATATGCATGAGAATTTAGGTGATGCCATTTTTGCTAAGACAAAGCAGCTCGAAGGTTATGTGACTCTTTTACAAGTACCCATGCTACCTATTTACCTATTATCATGCACGGA
Organism: Glycine tomentella; assembly: GCA_007407185.1. Classification (NCBI taxonomy): domain Eukaryota; kingdom Viridiplantae; phylum Streptophyta; class Magnoliopsida; order Fabales; family Fabaceae; genus Glycine; species Glycine tomentella. The sequence continues at coordinate 642,061 of PYAF01004732.1, read as the reverse complement.
AACAAAATGTATTTAATTACCATAAGTTTCGCTTTGTTGTTTTTGATACAGGCATGGATCTACAAGTATTTCCCTATTATCAGGTGGAGGGTATAAGCCAAGAAATACACTGAGGATTTATCACGATGCAGTCGTTGGGAACCTGGGCAGCTATTATCAGTAGCCCCTTATCGTTTACTGCTAGATGACCTGACCACAGATAGTTTACTGGAGGCCATACGAGGATCACCGAATAGTTCGTGCATTTGAGTTGATATCATTATTTTCCAGATTCATTAGATGGGTCTCCTACATGCATCTGCATTTACCAGAGATTGTATTGCGCCAATATGGTTATACTCAAACTATTCCTCAACACCCAATGTGTTGACAACTATGGATCCATCCACGGAAGAAGTTGAGGAGAAGTTGTTGCATTTTGCAAATCACTTGATTAGGTGGGATAATGGACAGTTGATCCCTCGGACTCTCTGCTCTAGGGTACATGGAGTGGTACTTCAGGATCTCCCACCCATTTGTGGACCCATCTAAATGAGGGTCAACTTTCTATAGTCCCATCGGTGATACTAGATGACAGACAAGAGCCCGAGCGTATGATAGATGAGGCCCAATCCAGTAGGAATGCAAATGCCTCTGTTGTTGTGTAAGTATTTATATACTTGATTGTTATTGTACATTGGTAACAACTTGTGACATTTATTTGTGTTCATTTTGTTTTGTTTGTATGTTCATAGGGCGTATATCATAAGATTGCTTAACACTTACAGAGTAGATCAATTTAAGGATGATGACTGAAGCCACTGTCGCAGGGGATGTCACACATGCAACATTTCTGTTAGCGTAAGGAGTCACTGAGGATGATAATGTTTACCACAAAAGAGGTCGAGGTGGAAAGAGAGGTTGAGGATAAATAAATTACTCATTTATGAACTTATTGTATTACCTTATTGAATTTGGACAAGGATCAATTTATGACATGAATATTAATTGTATGAACTTATTGTGTTGGTACCTGAAGGCTTTTATGCCATTGTTAGTTTATGATCCAAATGACATGCTATCGGACAAAGACATGTTTAGGCATTTGTGAGATGCTCCATTTGCTAGTATTGTATTTTGTTCATTATACATGTAAATATATTGTTGTAGGATGTCCATATTATACGGGAGATTTTACCAACATTTTGGTAGAAAAATGTCAACATTTTGGTAGAAAAGTACCACTGAATTCAAATAAACTGATCAAACATCTCATCTAGATCACTAAAAAAAATATTTTTGATGAAATATTTTTCACGGAATGTATTTCATCAGAAATTTATGTATTATTGACGGAATTTAGCAACGAAGTGTATTTCGTGAGAATTTTTTTATTTCCCACGGAATTTTACCCATGAACAGATATTCCGTCGGAAAGTATAAATAACCCACGGATTTTACCGACGGTTACATATTCCGTCGGAGACTAAAATTATATCGAAAATTAAAAGACCCAACCCTAACGAGGACTCAGTTACTTCTCTTTTTGGTGAGTTTCGAAAGGCCTCGCACCCATCGTGACGCCGCCCTCGCACGAGGTTCCCAGGCCTCCTCCGCACATCGTTGTGCCATCCAGTCACTCGCGTCGTCGCGCTGCTGCTGTCACCGCCGTTGCACACGCCGCACGAGGTTAGTGCTCTTATTCTGTTCTGTGACCGTGAGAGAGGCGAGATGCGTGAGGGAAGTGGAGGGTGACCCTCTTGTTCTGTGATGTGATGTGAGAAAGAGTGGAAAGAAAGAGTTTGGCTGTGAGTGAGAGGGAGCTTCTCGGTGTTCTCTGTCTGCGTAGGCTGAGTGTTGAAAGACACAGTTGGGTGGCAACGGAATAAGAGAGGCTATGATTTTTTTTGCCGTTATTTTTATTTTATTTTTGTGTTGAATTCTTCAATTCATGGTGCTGTGACGTGTATGAACATTTTGGTCGCGTTTTGTAGATTCTGGAGTTGACGCCAAAGACTGCATCACAATCTATCTAGGTATGCTTGAAATATGCGAATAATTATGTCTATGTTACTTTGTAGTTCTTGGTTTGGATGGTTTCAGTGTATCTCGATTATGGGATGGGGGTGGTGGTTTCTTTGGAAATGGGTTGCTGACCTTATAATTTTTTCGATAAGGACTTGATTAAGTTTTATTTTTTATTTTAATTTCCCTTTCTTTTGGGGTCTTGTGTATCCTTATCTGTGTTTTACGAGTTGAGAGTGGTGTTGTTAGTCAGCATTGTACGTAACCAGAAAGATATTACTTGTTAGATAAGAACATGGTCCGAGGGATAGGAAATTAGAATATTAAAACATTCTTAATGTTAGATTTTAAACTAAGATCTTATATTACTTTTTTAATAGATCTCATAATATTATTACGTAAGATTAAGATCTTTTACATTTTTAAATATTATATAGATTTTAAAGATTTTTTTTTTATAAAAATTCGTTTTCTATCTTAAAAATTTATACACTTTTTTTATTAAGAGATATAATAAAATCTAAATCTTAAACCTTTATTTAAATTATACATTGAAATGTTCTTAGGATATGTAAATAGTAATGATAATGGTAATGTCTGGTTATCTTGATGTTTGTTTGTTTGTTTATATTAGTAACGACTACTTAATTCATATTTGATTTATTTGGTTCTGTAGACACTTTTTTAATGTAGCTCGTAGATTGGAGTATGTCAGTGAGCAAGATTTCTTTCTTTGGATTGTGTCACTCAGGAAGATTTCTTTGGCAGTAGTAGCTAGTATGTTCCAGCTCTTTTACTAGCAATAGGCTTTCTCGAGCTTAGTTTGCTAAGGACATGGTCTTGCTATCAGGTTCTGGTCAAGTTCGTTTAAGTGTTCTGTTATTGATTTTTCTTGCTTATTTCATTCAGTTGCATATTTTATTTAAAGCATATTTTATTCATATTGTTTTGCATGCTCTATTTAACAAGAATATCATGTGTAGTTGCATTATTGTTGATGGTGTTGTATGTGGGAAAAAACCTTAATTAATAATTTATGTTAAAATACTTCAATAATGCGTAATGCTTTTATAAAAATTGCCTACTTTGTTTTTTATTCATTATAAAAGAAAAGCATAAATTATTATTGAGATGATATGCACTAGAAAGCATGGGATATTGAGATGAGAGAGCAGGAAACTGACCCAAATGAGAAGGAAGTCAGCTCTAAATTTAACTTCTTTAAATAATTTAATACATATCTGAGTTTTAGACATATAAAAAATTCATTGATAAAAAAGAAAACAAAACACTTTTAAAATACTTTTTATATCATAAAAAAATCTCAAATTACTAATTAAAAAATTTCATTTTAATGTATAAATAAAACAAGGCTGTAGTCTGCAGATGTTTTTTCTTTGTCCAAGTAGTTTGTAGATGTTAGCTAAAGTAGTCAGTATATTATCAGTACCCTTACCTTACATATATTTTTCTTCATATCTCACTAATAAAAAATAAACATGTGTGATGAAACATATTGGTGATCTTAAAGATTGTATACCAACTGTTAGTAATATATATGTGTCTTCTTTGATATAAATTTTAAAATTTAAACTTGATGTATAAAAATATCCATTAAGAGTTACGTTTATAATGTAGTAAATATGCTTTGCTTGAAATAAAATTCTTTTAATTAAGTAGAAAAAATACTGTGGTTATTATTAGTCTCTTCCTTTCTTCTTTTCTTCTCTCTTTTCTTCCACCATCTTTGTCTTCTGCTCTAAGTTTATTTCTTGTTATTATTACTATAATGATTATGGTTATTATTACATTAAGGTACATAATCAAATTATTAACTTATGTAAAAATGAAATTGCCAAATTTCAGTTTTTTGACTTTTTCTTCAATAGCATAATAGCGTGATGATTAATAATATATTTTAAATTGTTTACATACTTGGTGTCTTAATGATGTTTAATTAGTTGATTTTAGTTACCTATATGAATAATTATTTTTTAATTAAATTTATTATTTGATAATTACCTATATGAAAATTTTGTAACCATTTTGTAACTTTTTTATTTGTCTTACTCTTAGGTTCACAAGTGTGATTTTGTTAGGTGATCATTTTATTACTCAGACATACTTTCAGGTTAGTTGTATTTTTTTTTATTTTAGTTGCTTAGTTGCTAATAATGTACCTATGTCTTTTAGATCAGAGAGGGAAATGCAAAAAGTAGTTAGAGACACGTTAAAAATTTATCTTGTGTATTAATATCATCTTTGTTTTGTTGTAATGGTTGAACACTTTATTAGTGTATTTTATTTTTGGTGTGAAACGAAATTATGTTACTTATCTAATTTTAATTCATCCCATCCTATTTGATTCATTATTTGTAATATTATTTTTCTATATATAGATATGTCATCAGGTGGTGCTAATCCTCCCCGACCTCTGTCACATGACAATAGTGGAAAAGGGACAAGTGGGAAGAAAAAGCAATATGTGGTTAGACTATTGCCACCTAAAGATAATCTGCCATCATCTACATCATCCTGGTCTACTGTATCTATGCCAATTAGATCTTCGAATATTGTACCTACATCATCTCCACCTCCGACTGAAGGTAGACCATATCCATCTCCATTTAATGCACATGAACCGTCCTCGGTACCTACATCCACACCATCCCATCCTTGGCAGTAGCGAACATGCCTACTGATGAAGACGTTCCAAATTTGGCCATGGAAGAGCCCCCCCCTCAATGATCGTCCTACAATTACACTTATCAATGGAGCGTAAGTAATAAAAATTTAAATAATTATCATTATATATCATACATCATTTCATTCTTTAATTTTTTATGCTTTATTTTTTCTATTAAGGTTTCATCCATCTAATGTTGCGGCAAAGGCTATCACATTGTCCATTAGACAACAATTTGATAACCCATGGCCAACATGGGGAACAATTCCAAAAGATCATCAAGAACTCTTTTTCCAACGTTTTAAGGTAACTTATTCACCTCTTAATAAATTACTTCAATGGCTGAAATGGATACCTCATGGATCATAATTTTTTATTTATTTGAAAATTGAGTAATGCTTTTTTCGTGGGAAGAAAAAACATTGCATTCATTTGTGATCTATAATTAATATCCTTCAATTGTCCTGGAATATCAGTAAGAAGTAATGCTGATTTTGTTTTATTTTATCTGAAATTGTAAAATTTGTATTTTGCTAACTGTGTGTCATTTCATAACTTTGTGATACTTTAGAGAAAATTGGTATGGAGACCGGAGGAAGAACATGAAATTAAAAAAGCTTTTAACTCGAAAGCTTCTCATAGACTTTCTGAGATGTTTAGGGATGCTCGAAATGAAAATAAAAGGCCATACTGGATTGGAGAACGTGTTTGGAACGATTTGTTATCACATTGGAATGCACCTGAGTATCTTTCCAAGTGTCATCAGGCAAAAAAAAATTGGGCATCTAGAAAGGGTGGGTGTATGCACACAAGTGGTTCTATTAGCTTGCAGCAAACTCATTTACCAAAGGATACTGGTCAATTTGTCGATGATAGATCTAGGCAGACACATGTGAGACCATTATCTTGCATGCTATTTAATTTTTTAAAATGTTTATATTATATTTATTAAATAATGACCGTTTATGAATGACAGGAACAATTTGAGGTGAGACTATCTCAAGCTAGGTTTGATGTTGCATCAAGTGTTGGTGAATCAGAAATGACTCCTTTAGACCCTGCTGAAGAACGAAGACTTAAGCCTCGGTGTTGGGTTGCAGCTGCGGGACCAAAGCATAAGGGACGCTTTTACGATACTGGAGATTTTGCTCATAGTTATACATATGGAGATGACCCATTCATACAACATATGCAAGGATCATCCAGTCATGCTCAAGATTTAGAGGAGATTAATCGACTAAGGGAGGAGATTCGCCGATCAAAGGAGGAGATGCGTATATTTCAGTCAGTTGTACTTCAGTTCCTACCTCCTGAAGGGCAGAACATTATTCATCAACATCAACAATCTAAGCAGCAGCAACCGGACCAACAACAACAACAAGACAATGACCAACCACATGACCAACAACAACAACACAATGATCAACAACCAGATGACCAGCAACAACAACACGATGACTAGTAGAGGCACTCTGCCAATAACTATTTTGATTACTGACTTAGCAACACAAAATTACTATTGACATATTAGACATTGTGCCCTTATTTTAGATTTATTTTGAATTTAAGTCAAATAGTCAATTTGTTTTAACATTTGTTTCAATATTGACGTTAAATAATATAAATGAAAAAATATATTCATAAATAAACGATGATAAATAATAAAAATAAAAAATTAAATAAAGAATTATTGAAAATAAGTTGCCGATGAATGTTCCTATGAAAAAATCCATCGGTAATTTCCTTAAGATGGATTTTCGATGGATATTTTTGTCGAAATTTATAGACGGATCAATCAGTGGGAAATTACCAATAGAAAAATCCGTTGTTAATTTCCGACATAACCTACCAACGAACAACAAAATTTAGTTGATTAAAATTTTCTACAAACATTTTATAGATGAGTTTGTGTCCGAGTTCCATAAAAAATTTTGAGTTACTGACAAATTTTAAGGGTAATACCCTTTTTTTTAGTGGTAACAACTTTAGATACTCTCAATGTTAAGGAACACAACTATGTAAAGTACAAATAACTAATCAATAGTCTTCTATGTTGACATAATCAAGAGTGACTTCAATTAATTGTGTGAATTGATGCATCCGTCCAATGTCCAATATATGGGGGGTGCACCAACGATCTTGCAAAAAAGATCTATATAATGATAAATACAATCACAATTTAACATGGGTAACATATCTTTCGCCGTTAGCCATATGTCACACCATGTGATGAAATTATAGTGATAAACTAATGAAAAGATTAGTTTTGTCTAATATAAAAACTTTAATTTAAGAGACCAAAAATAAAGATTTTAATCTTAGAAAACTAAATTGAAACTAAAATAATAAGATGAGAGACTAAAAGTGTATATTTATTATTAGGTATTTGGAGAAAGTTAATGGATTTTAATTTAACGGAGATATAAGATTAATGAATAATTAAAGAATAAAGAAAAAGAAAAAAGATTATAAATTTGATCTCCTTTGCTAACAAAACTAATATTCTTATCATTAACATTTATCAATAAAAAAATACTGAATATTTGAATTTATACATTCATTTTATATATTGGTTATTATCTATTCATTTATGAGCTATTATGCATTTATTTATTACATTTATGAATTTTATTTTTCAATAAAAATAACAAATGTAGAAAATAAAAAATATTGTTTTCACTATTTGATTTTTAATTTTAAAAAATTTAAGATATTCTTTATATTATTAGACCAACTTGATACGTTCGTTAATTTTTTTGCACATTATTAACGTTAGATTTGTAATCATGTAAGAATTATACCAAGATATGTAGGCTTCTAAAGTCAACATTTTTCTAGCTTGTAAAATTGTTTGAGTTCATATTTAACACGATTTGGTCGACGAATAAGTGAATTAGAACAAGGAGAGAGAGAGGGGGGGGGGGGAGGATGAATAAAAAACAGATAGATATGATCTAAAAGATTTTTATTATAAGAGATAAAAATAAAAAAGTACTTCATAAAATAAATATTTTATTTCTTTCTCTTTACAAGTTAGTTAAATAGAAAAACATGAAATTAATAAAATAATAATTTTATAGACATTTATATCCTAAAAGAATGATCGATAAACTGTTTTTATGTTTTTTAGTAGAATTTGACGTTAATGTTTACTGCAATGTTGATTAATTTGCTTTATGAGATATGTCACAACTATGTAATAAACATGCAAGATAAAAAAAAAAAAAAAAAGCATCAAGGTCGATGTCACAACTATGTAATAAACATGCAAGATAAAAAAAGCATCAAGGTGGATATAATACAGTGTTGGAGTCAAAAATTTTATTGAAAATGGACGAATATAAAAAAAATTATATCATAAATAAAAGTATTTTGAAGATAATACAAATCTAATATACAAAAAGATGCAAACCGTAAATCACAAACAGACAATTAGCGTGAAAAACCCAATTAGATAAAAAATCACGATGTCCAGATTGGATAATCAATCCAATGAACAACTTCACTATGATAATAAATAAGTATCTTTAAATCCTGATGGAGAGTTAAGAATCATACTTATCAAACGCTTCTATATGATCTCATAACAATTTTCTCAATGGCAAACATAAACTTTCTAAAACTCTAATATTATTTGGAATGGAATGCAATCTTAAAAATATTTTATATTATGTAATACAATCTTAAAAATATTCTATCTTATTTTTGAATATAATATTAAAAAATATTTTATCCTATTTTTGAATGCAATATTAAAAAATATTTTATCTTATTATGCAATATAATCTTAAAGATTTCTATTATATCATATAATGCAATCTCAAAAATATTTTATCCTATTTTTTAATGTAATATTAAAAAATATTATATCCTATTATATTATGCAATACAACTTTTTTTATTATCAAATTATTTTTTTAATTTTTAATATATATATATATATAATAAAATTATATTAATAAAATTTTGGAGGGCGCAGTGATCCACCCTAGCCCCCCCTCTCTCCGTCACTGGTATAGTATTGTCACAACTTGAGAAATATGAAACATCTCATAAAGAACACCCGAATATCATAATAACATATTTAGAGATTATAGTTGTAAACCCTAAATTTATTATAGTTTCTTTTTTAAAAAAAAATTTGTCTAACCTATTTAAAAGTTTGATTTGACCTACGAACCTATTAAGAAACTTATTTTTAATAGGAGATTTAATTTTATAAAACACTTTAAATCAATTTAGAAAAATTAAATAAACAATTTTTAAATAGAAAATGTCTCAACATCTTATTTATATTTCTAAATAAGTAATAATTATTTTATGAGATTTTTAAGATGATTTTTTGAAGTAATTAATCATCCACCTTTATAATAAGAAAAAATATTTTTAGAACAATATTTTTAGAAAAATATTATTTTTAAGTTTTAATATATATATATATATATATAAATAGGTCATAGGCCATAATAGATATTTTTAAAAATTTGAGCCTGATCTATTTAAAACACTTTTACCTGACCTTTATAATAAACAAGTCAAATTAAATCTTAAAATCATAACAAAGATTCTTAATAAACAGCATGATTCATTTTCATCTCTAATCATATTCTATGCACCATATAAGGGGAAACCACTCACTCAACAAGAGGCAAACAAAAATTACACAAGTCTATTTTAATTTATTTACCTGTTGACTTCCTCTAAAATGCTAGTAGAATCTTATAAGTAATTACACTCAATATAGAATAATCTACCTAGCTAATACTTTCTGGGAAATTTACGACTATTTTCCCTATAGACTCATGTGCAGAACCGATAACATATGACAATTCAAACTCTTTTAATCATTGCAACAAACATGACAAGATTAATCATGTAGAATCATTCTATGCAAAAGAAGAAATTGTAACGAAATTTCCTCGTTAATTTCCAAGCCTTGGACCGCTGGAAAACCTTTTACGGTTATAACATCCCATCCGATTATAAGTTTTCAGACCAGCCCCAACTATAGGGCCAAAGAACATAAAATGCTTAAAGTCAAAATCAAACAAATTCTCTCTCTCTCTATCTCCCTAAAAATCTCTTTACAAGCATATGTTCTATTTTCTCTTAAACTATGTACAAACCGGAAAAAAATATAAAAAAAAATGGAAATCGAGAACGAAAAAGGAACAAACAAAAAACTGACACCTTATTGACAAAGACAGTTGGAAATTGTCATCCCACGGTTGGAACAGGTTGACACGTGGCCAGGCCACCAGGTGCGACCGGAATACATAAACTCCCCGGGCTCAAGAAACGGGTTGGTGAACCGAGTCGACTCAGCCAACTCGTTCATACCTTTCTTCACCACCGTCAACCACTTCCCTTTCATCTCTTCCATCACCACCACCCCTTTATTCCTAACCCCACCAATCAAATCCCAAAACGCATCGTTTCGCTATGTGTGAAGTGAAGTTATAGAAATAAGAAGATTAAATTAAATATCATACAAGGAAAATAAAAATTCAAACTTTAAGTCTTAAGATTTTGACACGATGTTGTGGTGAGTGAAGAGGCATTTGAATGCCACCATGCGCTTTGGGTTCTGTGGAGGCGGTTCATGATGGTGTCTATGCAGGTGCGTGGTAGGGAATAAGAACCCATTCCGGCGAGAGAGGACGGCGGCGATTTGCTATGTCGACGGCGAAGCGGAGAGGCGGTAGGTGGTGGTGCGGAGGACATGGACCCGGACGGAGGACACGTGGCGCTTGAGAGAGAGTGATGCTGCGATTACTACTGAGGCTTTGTCCTTGAAGTTGTGTGAGATTTCTCAAGCTCTTGCGGAGGGACATAGCGTGAATAGGTGCAAAGAGTGGAGAGTTCAAATGCTTAAATACTTAAAAAGTCATGCATGGCCCAGTAGTCTCTATTTTTCTCACGGACGTGCAGTTTTGATTTTGGAGGAAAATAAAATAAATGTGTTGTTGACATTTAACATCTCCATGTGATAAAATTTTCTTTTATAATATTTACAGAAACAAAAACATTAGACGAAAAACGTTGATGTAGATATTAGGATTAGGTACCAAAAGGTAATCTTAGTGTTACCAACTTGAGTTTTTGAGTATTATAAATTTTTTATATCATGATTAATTTTTATGGATATAAAATATTATTAAGAGTAGGTTTATTATTTTGGTAAAAATATTAGGACTAGCTTATTATACTTTTTTGGGAAGAGTTCTTTTTTGTTGAAGTTCTAGCTTATTATATGATATAACCTGATAAAATGATTAGATAATATTTAATTGTAAAAAACTAAAATTTTAGAATAAAACAAAACACGGGAAAGGAATATTTAAATTGCTCTAATTATACTAAATACATAAAACAAAACAAAAATCTAAATATAATTAATATAAATTATTTTTTTAGAATAATAATAATAATAATATGACCCCCGATATGTAAAATACACTTAAAGGCTTTATTTTGTATAATTATATAGTAAATATATGAATCGAACAATATATTGTCGATTTAATTTGACCATTTCAATAAATTGAATGTAGATTTATATCAATTTACCAACTTCATTGAGCCTTAATTTAAAAGCTCGTGTGTGAATTATTGAGCGTTAATAACACGGGAAAGGAACCATAGGTTTTGTTCGAGATCGATGCATGTAAATATTATGAGGAGGAAAATTATATCAAAAGTAATTTTAAGAAATTTATTTCTTACTTTGATCATTATTTATTAAAATCTATAGTTAAAATTAGTCAAAACATTGAATGACAAAGATGAAAAATAATTTTCTTAAAATTACTTCCAAATGTAAATTGATTTCGCCTCAAATATTATATATATAACCAAGGCATATAACTACCCAACAATTCATCCCAACTGCAATAAATGAAAGCGCAACACATAATTAAATGAATTGTTAACCACTTCCAACTTTCCCACATAAATAAAGAGACTCTGTTAATCCCAAGAGTCTCAAATTCCTACTAATTTTCCTCGCCAACCACATAGCATCACACAAACATTCCCTCCATATGTTCCATACAACTGAGGCCCAAATAATGATCCTTGCTTGCCCTTTTTGAAGATGAATGAGATCCCCTGAATTGCATGAAGTGCATCACTGCTGTTCCCGGTTGTACCGTTGCATATATCATCAAGCCAAGAATAACAATATTCCCTCCATACTTTTGAGAACAGGCACAAAGGAAAAAAATGATCTACAGTTTCAACATCTTCATTGCAAAAAGGGCAAGTGGATTTATGCTAACTCCTCTTTCTCCAAATTCTATTTGCATGGTAGTTTATTTAGCACTAATTTCCAGACTATGCATTGTACTTTTGTTGGAACTGTACGTTGCTTTCAAATCATGGTGAACATCTGCGTATTGTTGTCTTCTATGGCCTCAAAGATAGCCCAAAAAGCTGAATTAGCCGAATATATACCATTGGGAGGATTAGGATACTACTGCCACAAATCATGTGATTAATTGAGCTTAACGTACACTGGCCAGTTTTGCATGCAAAGACTCAATATGCTCCTCTTCCCATGCAAATTGTGCCTTTTCTCCACTTCAAGTTCAAGACCCACACTCCACTTTCCCACGATCCCATGCTACTAATTGTCTCGTGTGGTTATATTGATAAGGAAAAAAGTCTCGGCTGTAGGATAGCCAGAGGAGCATCCTCCAACCATACATCATGCCAAAAGCGGATCTTATCACCACTACCAATATTCGACTTGCAATTAGACCCAAACCAATTAGATGCTTCATTCCCATCACAAATTGAAACAATGGTCATGCCACCAAATAGAGGAGGAATTTTTCACATTTTTATCCACAAGTCCCTCCAACCTCCATACTTACACTCTAGAATTTTGATCCATAGAGCATCTTCTTGATATAAGAGATTTTATCTCTATTTTCCTAGAAGAGTCTCGTTAAAGTATGTAATATTTGTTATTCTCAATTCCCCCTTGATCTTTTGGCCAACATACTTTTCTCCAACTCATTCATTTGATATTCCTCTCATTCTCACATCCCCCCAAAGGAAATTTCTTTGAAGTCTCTCTATTTTCTTCACCACTCTCAAAGGACATTTGAAAACAACGACACATAAAAGAGGACAAGAGAGGATATAACAGAATTAATCAAGCACATCATATCCCCCATAGATAAAGATCTATACATGAACTGAATCTTTCAGTAATTTTCTCAATAATTGGCTTTCAGGTTTCCTCCCTTCTTGGGTTAGCTCCATTTGGAATACCAAGGTACACAAAGGGCAATTTAATTAGTGATGATCATACAATTTATGATAATAGTTGTCGAAACGTGTCTGACCACGACGAAACGACGATGAAAAAAAGATAAAGAAGAGTCTTTCTAAAAAAAAGAAAACTTAGGGGAGTTGCCACTAACGTTTATTTAAGGAAAACGTCGAAAAAAACTAAAAGATAAGGCATGGTCGACGATTTTAGAGAAAAAGAGTTCGGGAGTCATTTACACAGGAGAAGGTGTTAGCACCCCACACGGCCGTCACAAAGACGATAGTCTTTGATCGAGTGTGTTAAAAATAAAGTGACTTTTTAATTATTTATCTTTCCTTAAGAACATAACTTATCTTGTTTTATTTTTGTTTATTTAGAAAAGAAAATCAAATTTTTATTTTTAGAAATAGAGGATTTTATATTTTTTTAGATTTTTAGGTCGACAAGAGGTTTGCCCTCGCTCCTATGTATCCCCAAGTGCAATGAGGAAATCAGACTTACGTAGTTCAATGTAGAAAATAGCTCATGCGTTGGATTGATTATATCTTTTTTTTGAAAGATTTGTTTCAATTGTGTGAAAAAGAATCGTTAAGGCGTTGACCTTGAAACGACGTTGAATTTGAAGAAAAAGAAGGGAGAATAGTTTAAGGCCTTGGACCTTGAAGCAATCTCGATTAACATGTAAATTTTTTGAAAAAAATGAGAATTGGGCGATCCTTTATTTGAGTATTTTTAGCTTTTTTAGAAAAGATTTTGAATTTGCGGTAAACTATATGAAATCAAGCAAGTCGAGAACCCAGCATGGAGTACACGATACATAAGCGCGTACTAAAGATACTAATGCACAAATAAATGAATAATTGACATAATATTGCGTAATCAAATAAATCAAATGGAAATAGAAAGGAATAGAATAGATGTGGGAAGTACACTTATTAATTAGGGGTGCATACAGGAAGAAAGGGGTGCAATCAGAAATGTTTATTTAATTTCAGAATGGGTCTGGCCCTAAAGGTGAGGAGGTGTAGATATGAAAATGGGGTGTCAAATAGCATTACATGCATTGTTTTAAAGTGGGATTGGCCCAACAACTAAAGGGTGTGCAGTTATGAAAATATGGACTGTAAATAGCATTGTTTACATTATTTCAGGATGGGTCAGGCCCAACAGGAAAATGGTGTGTGGTTACTAAAAGGTGACTATAAACAATATTTACTTTGTTTCAGAATAGGCCAGGCCCAACAGTTGAGATAGTGCAGTTATGAAAATGTGAGTCCAAACAATAATATATATTTTGTTTCAAAAATGGGCCAGGCCCAATAGATAAGGATGTATTTATGAATATGGGGTGTAAATAACATTACATGTTTTGTTTTAAACTAGACTAGGCCCAACACTAAAGGGTCCACAATTATGAAAAGAAAGGTGTAACAAGCATTACAAAATTTGTTTAAGAATGGGCCAGGCCCAACAGTTAAGGGTGTGCAGTACTGAAAAAAAGGCTGTAAAAAGCATTACATTTTCGGTTTCAGAATGGGCCAGGCCCTAGTTAGTGTGGTTCTATTTATTAAAACAGGGGTGCAAAAAGCAAAATAGTTTTTTTTTAAAATTTTTAGGTTAGGGTTGGAACCAAGTCAGGGCGACCTGACCCAACCCGCGTTTTATTGTTGGGCAAAACAACCATGACAAATGCGCGAGAAAACGTGAAGAAGCTTCACTAAGCGTTCATGGAGGAGACATGGCCCCCTACCGCCACTGGCAAGGGGCCTGGCAGCACGAGGTGGTGGCTACAGTGGTTGCCGCAATGGTGGTCGAAGGTGCACATGGTGGCGCGTGGTGGTTAAAACCAGAAAACAAGAATGCAAAAAACTAGAGAAAACGTAAGCAAACGTGACCTCGAGCCACCATGACAAGGACAGAGGTCAAGGTCGCGATGGTGCACGTGGTGGTGCACGGTGGTTGCCAAAATAACAAAAAAAAAAACGAAAGAGAAGAGAAGAAAAGGGAAAGGGAGCGGAGGAGAGCAGAGAGGAAGAGAGAGAAAAGAAAGGGAGAATGAGAGGTTACATGTGAACCCCTACTACTTCCTCTGACTTTGTGCCAAATGGCGCTACCGGATTGGTCCTCTATCGCGCTTTAGGATCAATGCCACTCTTCTTTAACCAGTCCCCTCTCCTGATGCTACTTTGTGCTTTTATCTATTGTTATTTTAACCTAATGTGCCTTGTGACAATTTTTCTTTTTTTTTTGATTCTCTTCTACATTTTTTTTCTTCTTTTTTTTCCTACTCTTTATTTTTTATTTTGTTATATTTTATTTTTAAACTGTTATATATTTTTTATTATTTATCTTTTTCTTCTTTTTTTAAGTGTTATATTTTTTTCTTCTTTTTTTTAACTGTTATATTTTTTTCTTTTTTTCTTTGTATTCAGGCAAAATTAGGGTACGACACTAATATACCGCTCCAAAGTATTATCTTCAACCCCAATTGTAATGCCTTGAATTTTAAGCATGTAATTAAGCTTAGATTAAGCTCATGATTGAGGATTATAAACATGTTTACGGATATTCAGAGAAAAGCGTGAGAAAGAGAGATGTAGGCTGATTTATGGGATTTTCTGGACTGCCACGCCTGGGGCGTGGGGAGCCACGCCTGGGGCGTGGGAAGTGCTCCAGAAAGTTGATTT
>PYAF01004732.1:604680-626303 GCA_007407185.1 Glycine tomentella | reverse complement strand
GGGATATTATGTACAGTCTTGTACTGGTACAGAAACTTATGTATGTAATCACCATATTATAATGTAAAGCGTGTATGCTTATGGCATTTGTTGATGCCTTTTGTTATATTGCTTCCGAACTGCTTAACCTCTGATGTATTATGTCTGATAATGACCGTTTAAGCGTGGTAATCACCCGGTGCGTGTAAGGGGTGTTACACCAATAGTTCCAACTTTTTTATATATGAAAATTAACTTTAAATTCTTAGATGTGTTCAAAACTTCTCAACATATTATTGATAATGGTATACATATTGTGAGAGATGCATCATCAAAAATTAAAGTATCATCGGCATACTGAATTAAATTTATTTGAGTTTTTCGCTTACCCATACCAAGAAGCTATAGAATAAGTTTTTCTTTTTTCCCTTTCAATTGCTTGTCTAATGATTCCACATAAATCCTCCACAACTATAGACTAGCTACGTACGTACTATAATGGTATAGTCTATATATATGAACAAATTTTGTGGATTTAATTTGATGATTTCAATAAATTGTCATATTAATTGCGTAAACTATTTTACTTTTCCATCTTTTGTTTGCTTATTTCGAATTTAGATTTTATCATTTTACCAATTTATTGAGCCTTAATTCAAAGGCTCGTGTGTGAATTAATACTGTTGAGCCTTTTTCAGTCTTTGAATCGAATATTTGCTTTTTATTGCTAAGAGTAAACATTTCGTTTTTTTCTGTGCAGAACTAAAGATATTGTGTAAACTAATGTAACATCTATTCTAACTTAGAGCACAAATAATTATTATATTAAAAATAAAGTTAAATTATTTGAGTATTATTCAAATTTAATTTTTGACAAAAATAATTTTTGATTAAATTTTATTCATCTTTTTTATTGAACTCCAGATTAATTAAAATATTTTTCTCTCGATGATTTAGACAATTAAGACAAAAATTACTATAACACCTATCATTAAGCCGATCCTAGTGCTGGGTAAACATCTTTATTTGCTTGAAAAACTCATGTTGGAATTATAAATATGCCGGTGATCCTCCTTCAGGAAGAATACTTTAAAAAGAAAATAGTACTAATTTCTGGTGTTTTAAAAATCAGACCGACCCAATTGGTTGGACCGCGGTCCGACCGGTCAGACCGTGATCTGGTGGCTGAATCGAGTCGAGTCTGTCAATGGATTGACAATGCTTTCAACCCGGTGCAACTCGGCCAGGTTCATAGTTCAACCACCAACCTGATGAACCGGATTAGATCGCTATTTATAAAAATAAAAAAACGTTTTCTGCCTCCGGCCGCTTCCATCTTCTCCCTCCGAACACTTGCTTCACGTCGTTTGTACTCATGGTTGGTTTCTGCCTGTAGGGAGGGTGTGGGGTTTTGTTTGTAAGTCGGGGTAGGGGTGTTTGTCTGTTCGCGGCGTGGGGGGGGGGGTGTCTGTTTGCGGTGGAGGGGAGAGGGGTAACAACTGGAGGTGCTTGGATTTCCGCCAGGGAGGGTGGTGGGGGCGGTAATGAAACCATTTTTTTTAAATGTTTTTTTTCCTTTGAACAGAATGTTTGAGTTTTAAATTAAATGACTATTTTTTTTAATCCTTGAACTCTGTTAATTGTGAATAAGTAGTATATGTAATAATGAATTTTTCTTTCTTTCTTAGGTACATAAAATCTGTTTCCAAAATACTCATAAATTATTAATAATATTAATATAGAATACAAGTAAATTGAGTATAAGTATGAGTTATTAGATAAAAATTAACATTATATAATTTTGTATTAATGATTTTATTTCTTAAAATTAAACTTATTTAATGTATGTTTATGATTTTTATTACTTGTTTATTTTAACTTGGATAATATTTTTTTTATATTTTAATATCTAATTATCTATATTATAATTAATGATAATTTTTTTAAATATTTTAAGATAAAGTATAAAAATTTTATATTTTTTATTATATATTGAATGATGTGGATCAGTCACCTATCAAATCAATAACTCAATATCCAGACCGACTCATCATCAATCACTGAGTGTTTTTAAAACTATGATAATTTCTTATTTGGCTCGTTGTTAAACTAATAAATGCGATCGTGCGAGTTATTATTTTATTATATATATTTTTAATTGCAGTCGGCTGCGCAGTCATGCATAAAATCTGATAGGATGTAAAACTGACATTAGGGTAATAATACTTAGATAACATTAACTAAAACTATAAAGTGACAATATGCTTCATGTTGTATAATCTTGATTATTGAACAAGTCATGTGTATTCACGATGCAGATCAGGAATTATTCTTCTTATTATCTTAATGGATAAATTTTGACAAATGTATGGTTACATTACTGGTTAGAAAATTAAATATAAAACAATACATTAATCCATCCAAGTATTCAAAATTTTAGGATTTGAAGTCAAGATTTACCTGGAATAACTTCATATTAATTAATTCACATATTTAATAATATATCATTATAATTTTAATATATTTCCAATTTGATTTGTAGTGAAATTTTTATTTATCTATTAAAGAGTAATTAGTTATCAAAATCCATGGCTTCTTTTACCCCCCCCACCCCCCCCCCCCCCCCCCCCCCCCCCAAAAAAAAAAGAAAAATTTCACGACTTCTTTATTCCATGACCTTTTTTTTTGAGACAATGTTAACTTTTAGGTCCGTTTGCTATTTATGATATTTTAAGATTTTTTTTTGTTATAATAAGTTATTTGGTACATGCGTAAAAAAAATTATTTGGTACATTGATATAGGATATGATTACTTTATTCTATTATTTAGTTTATCTTATTGGTCTAGTATAATTTTTATCTCATAGAATGAGTTCTCTGTTAATTAGAATATGTCAGGACAAAATAGTGTACATGTGTTTTTTTATATTTAATTTTTATTGTGTCATTTATCTTTAGTGTATTTTTATATAATTTTATATTTTATAATTTAGAAAAGGAATAACGTATTAAAAGGAAAAAAATATTAGAGTTTTTTAATAAAATAATATACAATTTTGATTTAAAAAGGGTAGTATTGTGACATACACGCACATTTAAAGTTAAAAATATATTAGAAAATAATTTTAAAAAAATATTATGCAATTTTGATAAAAGGGTAATATTGTCTCACCCACATATTTGATCCGCCTCAAACATAAGATATAATAACATGTATTATCTAAGCAATCATTTATTGCATATCAACCATTGGATCGATAATATAAGAGTTTATCTTGTTCTTAGTTATATTTCTTTTTTATTGGCTAAAATATATTAGATTGTGGAGTACAACTAACGGGTAACCTTGTTCATTACATCCTTGTGTGTTCAATAAATAGTGTAACCACCAATCATGCATAAAGGACAAAATATTTTGCATCCTAGTTTTAATCCATAACTACTTCTTATCTATGTCATTTCCACGACTTCATCAATGTTCAGTTGAGAAGAATTAAAGCGTACTTTGGTTTCTATGCATCCATATTGACTAGATATTACACATCCAAATAAGTTTTCAGAACTCTATTTCCCCCCTCTAAAGTACGGATCCAAAAATGTACTAATGGGAGATCCATTTTTTTCATAATTATTTAAATATTAACTTCTAATAAATGATATGAGTTTGAGAAGGATATTTATTATTAAATTTATGTGTAAAATAAAGAAAAGATTCACTAGAAAAAAATTAAACAAATGTCAACTCAACATCCCATTTTTTATTTATTTATTTTCTTCTATTAATATTTTTTTTTTCTGCTCATATAAATAGAGGGTCTTAAAGGAGGGGCCAAGACCCCTGTTTACCTGCTTAGATCCATCCCTGACCGTTCCTGTTTTTCATCCTTAAATGTGACTAGAAAAGAGCCTTACATGAACATGGAATTGACATGTATGCCCTAGCCTGGCGGCTCTAGGATCCTGGGTTAGTCGGGACAATTTATTTAAAAAAATAAAAAATTGATAATTATCATTATCATATGAGATAGTTGGGTTCAAACACGAAGATAAAAGGTACAAAATATAAAATTTTAAGATAAATATGTACATTTTATTAAAATAAGAGGATACATTTACTTACTTTCATATGTGAACTATAAAAAAATTCAAATACATAAAATTACGGGATACAAAATATAAAATTAGGAGTTACAAAATATAATATTTTTGAACAAATATTAATGATTTTATTGAAATGAGGGGATGCATTTGTCCACCCTCATTTCAACCTGGCTCCGTCAAGTGACCAAGTAGCATGTACCTTTGCTAAAACTGTATGAAACATTATGTTGATTCTTTGTTACATTTGCAAATACACACAATTAAAAACTTGATCCCTTTAGTCTATAATACATCTTCTAAGTAGATTGGATTTTGATGAAATTTTATCAATTATTACCTTCCATGTAAATGCCTTGACTTCCTAAGGGGACATACCGCACCAAAGATTGTTGTATAGTTTCCTATCTGGGTGACACATATGTAAATTTGTGACGTTGGATTAGCTTGAAGCCTGATTTCACTAATACTTGCCTAGGGTTCCACCTTCCATGTCCATATATCATTTTGCTCTTCAATTAAAGCTAGGGTGTTGATGAGACTAAGCAAGTTGTTAGCCAGTGACCTTTCTCGTTCAAAATATATAGGTCTCTTCTCCATCTCAACTTCCACTTTCACTCCCACTTTGCATCCTTCCATGATCTCATTTCTTTCACCATAGTTTAATTACTTGTTTGTTGAGATGTGATATAATCTTCTAAAAGTATTTTTCATTGTTTCTTATCCGATTTAAGTATCCAACAGATATAGAGTGATTTCCTCCTTTCCAACCTTTCTAACGATGGACTTTCCTAACCAACTTTCTCTCCATAAATATTTTTCTAAGTCGCTCCACCAAATTGACAATTTTTTTCTCTTATTTTTATTTTCCTTGTGGATTCTATTTCTCATATTTTACCACTAAGACTCTCTTCCAATATGATTCCATTTTCCCACGTGATTTTACACTAATTGACCCAAGAAAGGCTCACTCATCAAAATAAACTTTTTGTTTATCGAAAGACAAAAGATCATGAGAATAGCATTTTAATCTCGATTTAGTGTTGCTATTCCTATTTAAAAATGTGCAATTTAATTAATTAATTACAAATAACATGTATTTTAACTCAATTTTAATTTCAATTTGATTAGTGTAGATTTACATTCCCAAATTCCAAATACAATGCTAGTCCAAATTTGTTAATGTATTTTCGACTATATATATATATATATATATATATATATATATATATATATATATATTATCTTGTAGGAATTGAAGACATCAGAAAATTTATAATAATTTATGTATCTTATTTATCAAACTGAATTAAGCCTCCTTGATTATACGAATCTAAATTGCATTGTAAGCACATCAATTTAAAATGAAAAAGTAAATGTTGAAACGCAAGCATAATAAATTCAGATACAAGTAATGTATGGATGCTATGCTACCCAAGGAGTTCTGATTCAAATCCGAATACGATCCAAGCAGGACCTTCTGTCCAGTTCATTGCTTTGCTGAAAGTGTATGTAATCCCTGTATTTGATGGCACGGTATGCAGCAGGATTATCATCACCAACCAGCACTGGTGCAGGGCCCACACTGGTGTCAAGAGGGGCCCCGTGTGCTGTAGCAACGGAAATTCTTGTGGCTTTCGTATTCACTACAGCACGATGAAGAACGCTCTTGTATTTCCCATTGGTCAGTATCTGAACCCAACAAAATTAAAAATTGCGTTTTAGTTCGTTTTCTCAATGTTGTAGCATAATATACTGAGAGTCAAACTTCCAATTTGTCTACGATAAATTCGATAGCAGACATGGATTTTTAATAAAACAATAATTTTATCCCACAAATTATATGAATTCCAAGTTTTTTTTTCTTTTAAAGAATTTATTTGCTTTATATTGAAATAATTAATGTTAATTAATCCATATTTATATAGAGATCAGTGTGTTATTTATTAGTATGCTATACTTTTAAATTTGGATTGAAAACAAGTTTACTTCTTGTTAGTCACCATGTTATTGAAAATTGTATTCCTTCATTAATATTTGTTAGATTTGATTGAAATTCTTTAATAAGATCTCTCATATTAATTTCATTCAAATTCATGATTTTATTTAAGAGATTCAATCTTAATTTTACTCAGAAGGACGACATGTTAGTAAACAATATAATATATAACATATTAAAAATATAATCATATCATTTGATTAAAATCAACCAAGTTATAATAAAATATGTGAATATGTATAATTATTAATTTTGTTTAAATAAATGGTTGTAATCTAAGAAGTACCAACACTTCTGTAAAACAACAAATCGGCGTGTCAGACACTTATGGGATGCCGACACATTGTTTCACAGATGTGCCGATGCTTCCTAGATGGTGTTCCCGTGTACTATATTCTCAGCATTAGCCGTATCTCAATGAGCGTGTTCATATCGGAGTCGGTACTTAATAGGTTGTAATTATATTTTGTAGAGTTGATTTCTCACTTTAAATGAGTTAAATCCGATGAATTTACGAAGGATGAATTTAGAGTTTCATGGCTTAGTAATAATCATATGTATTTGCTAAGGACACATTCACAGAATACAAATAAAAGTTTGATAGTGAACACACATGCAAGTGGGTAGCATGGTAGAAAATTGCATGCAAGAGTGAATTTTGTTTTACCTCCAAGTGATCCCCAGTGTTGATGAGAAAGGAGTTGGGTAAGGCGTGGACAGGCATCCACTTGCCGTCATGTTGAATTTGAAGCCCTCCAAGCTCGTTTTGCATCACGAGGGTCAGAAGCCCATGGTCTGTGTGTGCAGGAAGGCCCATTGCAAGTTCAGGCTTAGGACAAGGTGGGTAAAAGTTGAGAATAAGCAACTGGGAGCCCAACTCTACATTCAGCATTTTGTATATGTAGTTTTCTTCAAGCCCTAAGCTTAGAGATATTCCTTTAAGCAACTCTCCAACCACTTCCCTGCTCTTTGTGATGTATTCATCCACAGTTTCGCTGCAAACATTGAACGAGGAAAACAATGAATAAGAAATAAAATTATACAAGTTACTAACCTGATTATTCTTTATATACACTCTCATATATATTGTTTCTATTTTATTTAGGTAATATAAATTTAATTTTGTTTAAGAATGAAATAAATTCTTTATATATATATATATTTGTTTTCTTTTTTCTAACTATACATACTCATATTTTTATTTTAAAATATTGTTTTATTTTATATACTTTTATAGCTAATTTACTTTCGAGAAAAAACCAAATAAAATTCAAATCAGTTTGCAAATATTCACCCAATCACACGCTTTGTCTCGACTGATTCAAAACTTTTTTATAGGGGGATATGAATGTATTTTTCCTTCTTTATTTTTCTTCTTCTGAACTTGAGATTAGAACAATATATAGCATATATAACTGGAAATAGTGACATGAGTCACACGACGATGAAACTATAAAGATTGGAATGGCCCATTAATTTTGTAGCCAGGCAAACTTGTCGTATTATATGAAGCTAGATACATATACACAAGTGTATATACAGTAAGGCTAGATAAAATATATATACTATAGACTGAAACCATGCATGGTTCGTTGGAGCCAAAAAAAACCACACACACATCAACATTTAGTTTGGAAGCACCAGTGACGGCTGAAAGGTTGAAAAAGAATAATTAAGAAGAGAAAGCACAAAACGAAAGAATAAGGAGAATATATGGTACCTAAAACCAGGGGGTTTGGAAGGAACATTAAAGTGAGGGTGAACATGACATTTGAGATAATCTCTCCAGAAAAGCGCCTTGTCCACCGCGAGATTAAAGCTTGTCCCATATCTTATTGGATCAAGTACCTTCTCTCCTGCGTACTCCCTTTTTTCTTCCTCACTCAGGTCGAAAAACCTCTGGCTTGTCCTAAGCATCTTATCCATTAGTGTCTCCGACACACCGTGATTTATTAGCTACATCAAAAGTACTTCAAAGTTAACAAAACAACAAAAGTTACATGCATGCATGCGGAAGGAAACTCCAATAGATGCATTTGCAGTATTTAACATAATAAGCATATAAAAAATGCATCATAAAAAGTATATGAGGTTAGAAAATATAAGGTTGGTCTAATAGTTGAAGAATAATAAAGAAAGAAAGGAAGGAAGAGAGACCACATATTCAAATTCTTCAACTGACATTTTTAATAAAATTAATAAATTAATATTTGTTAATAAAAAATATGAAGTTAAATATATTTATACCATAAAGAAACCCCAATCGCGGCAAGCATGGCCTAGTTGTTGGATTGCCTGGAAGCGTTCATTGGGATTGGAAGAGGTAAGTTGGAAAAAATCAATGGTTGGAATGTTC
Organism: Glycine tomentella; assembly: GCA_007407185.1. Lineage (NCBI taxonomy): Eukaryota > Viridiplantae > Streptophyta > Magnoliopsida > Fabales > Fabaceae > Glycine > Glycine tomentella. The sequence continues at coordinate 617,871 of PYAF01004732.1, read as the reverse complement.
TCTGTTTCGTATAATATGGAATCTTCGGGATTTTTAAGGAAAATGTAGTTAGAGGGAACAGACCTCAGACAATTCGATTCAACTAATTCCTTAACACTAAACATCTTTAATTTCTTCTCTTTCTGGGTTGGGTGATACAATGGAGCAGGTTGAGTTAAACATGTGTGGTTTGCGGGGCTTTATATAGATACTACGAATTCAAAGCTTGTGTAAAGAAACCGAACTGTTGTATTGTATGTGAATGTAGATTAATTAACTCGGAAGTGCCATAGATACTACGTGTAGAATTTCGTACGAAATAACATTTTCTAGATACTAATTGGACGTGCTAAGGATTTCAAAGACCACGACTTTTAGATTTTGTATTTATAGGTAGAAGAACTTTTATTAACAAGATTAAATCATAGTTTTGATTTTTTTTTTCAGTGAACAAATAGTTTTTGTTTTTTTTTATCTTAATTTTTAAATTTATTTTAGTTTTTTCTCTTTTAAATTTAAGGTTAAATAGTTTTTTAGTTCTCTAAATTTTTTAGAATCAATATGGTTATCTAATTTTTTTCGGGTTCAATTTGCTCTTTTAATATTTCAAATCAATTCAATTTGATCACTTAATATAAATTATAAGAAACCACATAATCGTCATTAAGTGATTTTAAACGGATAAAAAATTCACATTTTCCAAAAAAAGAACCGGCTTTAAAAATTAGAGGACTAAATTGAAAATATAAATTTGAAGAACAAATTGAATAGATTTTAAAAATTAGAAGATCATATTGAATAAAAAAATAAAGAACTAAATTAAACCTAAATAATAAATTAAAAAACTAATTTAACCATTTATTTATACAAACTATTGATATCTTTTATTCAAGACAATCTTACTTCAACCGTTAAAATTATTATGACAATAAAAATTTCTATTGAGACCATGAGTTAAAATGAATTAATTTTGTATCCGATAATCTACACGTATAGTAGTGTTTGTTATGATTTTAAAGTATAAAAAATTTTTAAAACTAAATTAATAATTAAATTAAAAATATCTTTTAAAATTAGTAGGAAAATCTGGATTATTAGATTAATTTCATGGTCCAAAAAGAGGGAAATTCACCGTGATCAAAGTCTCTGAATCTTTCTAAAATCAAAGCGTTGGCTATTCTTTTAGATAAGTACAACTTCAGTATGGTTACAACTTGTGCAGGTTCCTTCTTTGTGCAGCTTTCCTTTGTTAGTGTATGTAGGGAAGTGCTGCAGACCATTTTTTTCGTTTTGTTGTGCAAAGGGATTAGCCACTTGTACATCAAGTCCAAATACACTGTTGACTTTTATACTTATCTGTATTATGACTTATGAGAACGTACTACTTGGCGTTCCGCATACTTTGTGCCAAGTTGGGTCCTTTTAATTAATAAAAGTTCTTTTAATTACCTATCAAAAACAAAATGCAAAGTCTGAGTCTTTGAAATCGTCACGAGTTCCCAATAATACCTAGAAAATTTTATTTGGTAGACCATGCCACTTACGAATTAATCTACTCCACATATAATACTAAAGTTCGGTTTCTTTACGTAGCTATATAACCTTATAAAGCCCTAGCATACCACAAAAGAATTGAGATGTTTTACCCAACTTGCTCCATTGTATCACACCCAAACCCATTTGCCAAGGAATTAGTTGAATCGAATTGTATGAAGTCTGTTCCCTCCAATTACATTTGCCTTAAAAACCCGGAAGATTCCATATTAATTGTACTATGAAACAGAGAATATTGCAACTCATCTCTTTCAATCCCAATGAACGCTCCAAGGCAATCCAACAACGAAGCGATGCTTGCCGCGATTGGGGCTTCTTCATGGTATAAATATATATTTTTTTTGGTATAGTCTTCATTGTATAAATATAATAACCTCAACTTTATATTATGCATTTGTTTACATGCTTTCGTTAGCTTCTCCACGGACATCTTTGAGTTCGCTTTCACATGCAATATTCATGCATGTAACTTTTGAACTACTTTACATGATATAGCTAATAAATCACGGTGTGTCCGAGACACTAGGAACGTTTGTTTCAAGTCATATTCTTCTATTTCTGATATCATAGGAGGGAGAGAGATATGACAAAGTTTACCGAACTCTATATGACAAAGTCTATATGAACTCTACAGGAATTCGCTAAAATATTCACGTGGGAAGGATATTTACCCGCACATTAAAGCTGGGTACCAAAACAAGTATTTATCCACAAATTTAAGTGGATATGAAGACGGATAGGCACTGTAGTACCCACCCTACCCTGCACAAAAATCACATATATACATATATATTAATATATGTTACTTAATATATATTATATAATTTTCTGTGTAAAAAAGAATTATATATTTTTTAATTTATTACTGATAAAAAGTAACAGAATCCTAAATCTAAATATCTAATCCATACAATTATTTATTTATTTACAAAATATAATTATAAGTTAATTAGTTTTACTATATTATTTTTAATAGGTTTTGGAGAATATTGTTATCACATGATGTCCAAGTTTCATTAGTATTTTTGTTAATTGATTAGAATATTAACTTTAAGAATTACTATATTAGATTATTATCTTTGTAATGTTGTTTATTTATGACTTGAGTTTGAACGAATTAATGTTATGTTTATTTGTTTTTAATATTATGTGTGTGCGCTTTTAATGTTATATTATTTAAATTTAAAAACGCATTTTGAATTTTTAATAATTGTTTTGATTAATTTTTTTATTGATTTATTAATTTTATACATAAATAAAATACAAATTATGGATGCAAGTATGGATACATAGGTATTCAATGGGTACTGATATAGAAATTAAAGTTGCTACTCACACGAGTATAGGAATAGATACTATAACCCTAAGAGTATATATATATATATATATATATATATATATATATATGTGTGTGTGTGTGTGTGTGTGTGTTTGAAGGTTATATGATAATTTCATGCGAATAAATTTTATTTTTAACAATAACTACCTATTCTTCCAACTACATTACTATATTTGCTTTTTGCTTTTACTTTTTTTACTTTTTTTTTTACAATTATTAAATGACAACCAAGCATCTCTATGTCGAATAACATTTCTATGCATAATATTTCCAGGAATATGATTTTCAAGAATGCAAAATAATGAGGAACAAACATCACCCAAAAAATATGATACTTATTTACATTTTTTCTGAATTAGGTAATCCAGAACATATATTATTATATTTTTTTTAATTCGAAATTGGACCGGATTGCAAAACTTTATGTACGTTCTGGAACATGAATCCACAGCAAATGTAAATAACACTTCAAGATTAGGCTACAAAATTTCAAAGATTGTTTTGGATCCTTTAATCAGTTTGAACACAAAATCATTTAAACAAATTTAAAAGTTATCAGTTTAATTCAATTTTTGATTTTTTTTAGTTATTTTTAATTTTTATTTTACACCAGTTTAAATTTAAAACCCCTAATATATTGAGGAAATTTGTTGATGCATTGGTGCAATTTGGTGCGGTGATGAGGATAATTGATTGGATAAGATTTCAGTTGGAATTGATATGTGGTGCCGTGATAAGTTTTGAAGATGAATTTGAATAATGGGAGGTTTGTGGCGTGGGGGAGGGGGATGCACCAGAAAGATCGGTAGACCCACCTCTTGACTCGTATACATTAGTCCAAATCCCTTCTTTGCTTGTATCTGTATTATGAGAACTACTTGGCATGTGCCAAGTTGGCTTTATTTTTATTAATTGATTAAATTATACAGGATTTTTATCCTATTTTAAAAATATATTTATCGGAAGAATCAAATTGATTTAAATTTTGGTTAAACAATTTTTTCTCCAATTTATTATTTAGGTTTAATTTGATTTTTAATTTTTAAAATTAATTTAATTTGATTTAATTTAATTCTTTAATTTTCAAAGCCTATTCATATTTTTTGAAAATGTGAATCTGTGACGGTTTAAATCAGTTAGTGATGATTTTAAATAGTCATAAAGTGTGATTTTTTATAATTTAGATTCAACGAGCAAATTGAATTGATTTAAAAAATTAGAAAATTAAATTAAAAAATAAAGATTAAATTAAATCTAAAAAAAATAGAAGACTAAAACATAATTTAATTTAAATTGTCAAAAAATCTGTAATATATGTCAATTAAAATGACAGGTGAAAAGGTCAATTTTTTTTACAGCTTTACACCGTTAAATTTAATTTTTAACATAAAAATTTAAACAATACTGGAGACCACTAATTAAAACGAAATGAGTTTATACTAATTAATTTACATATCCAATGGTATTTTTTTATAGTTTTAAAATATAAAAAATAAGTTAATAATTAAATTAAAAATATCTTTTAAAACAAATGATAAAATTTGACCAATTCGATTCATCGATCTAATCCAAAATGAATAAAAGTCCCCAAAGTTACCAAAACCAAAGTGACTGAATCCAAAATTGATGGGTCGTAACAGGCCACACCTGTCAATTTTGATGCAACTTGAGGCAACTAAAAATTAAATGACAGTTGTAGCATAGCCGTCCGCTGCAACGGACAACTGGCAACTGATTGCTAGAAGCTGCATTGTAAAACCCATGGTGCTCCACCAACATAATTAACACATTTTGGAAGCACGTTTTGACCTCCCATTATTCACGTCCTGGATGTGAAAATTGTAAAAGCTACAATTAATAGCGTTTAATTATATATTCAATTAGTGGGATGTGAAAGTTTGCAAATCTATTTCCATACACGCTATAAGATAAGAGTATAGATGGAGCTGCTTCCAAGATTGCAATTTTTTTTTTGATACATCGATATTGCCATTTTAATTAAAAGTATGTAAAATAATTCCTTGTAAATCATGTATAGTTAATCGGAACAACTATTCTATTCCAACTAAAAATATAATTATTTTAAATACTCAAGAAAAAAATTATCGTTTATGTGGATCTTACAAACTCGAATAGAATTACTTGTTGTGGAGCTTACATGTGCTCATAAAAAAACATTTTATTTTTTAAATTAACATAACCTCCAATTTATTTTCATGAAGTTAATTATTAATTTTCCATGGCAGATTTGTGCATGCATTTAAGCATTTTCAATTACACATGCATGTGTAAATTACATTCCAAGTACATCAATATTCAAACTGACACTAAATGATATATGAAACACAAGCATCGTTCAGAATTCAGATACAAGAAATGCATGGAGCTTAATTTGATTCAAATGCGAATACGATCCAAGCATGACTTTCCGTCGAGTTCATGGTTTTGCTGAAGCTCCATGTAATCACTATATTTGATGGCACGGTATGAAGCAGTATTATCATCGCCAACAAGCTCCGGTGCGGGCCCCACAATGGAGTCAAGCTTGGGTCCATGTGCTGTACCAACGGAAATCCTAGTGCCTTTCGTGTTCGCTACAGCTCGATGAACAACACTCTTGTATTTCCCATTGGTCAGTATCTGAGATAAAAATTACAGAATGAATATTCCGATTTGTCTACAAGAAAGTTTTACAGCAGACATGAATTTTTAACCCCAAAAATAGTTTCATAATTTTTTTTTGGAAGGAAGTTTTATGATATATGAACTTGTGATTTATTTACTTAATTTACACTTTTAGTTTTGGAAATTTTATCCTTTCATTTTTTTTAATTTAACAAAAATGTTGATATGACGATGTAAAAGAGTGTTAAGTCAACGTGAATGTATTGACGTGATAATAAAATAGAATATCATTGTCACATTAATATTTCTTATATTAAATGTTAAGTTAATAGATAAACAGAAATTAAAAGATGAAATTCATGTGAAAAAGTAGAAGGATTAAAAGTGTAATTAAATAATTATTGTTCTATATGTTTAAACACTGGTCGCCATGTTTATATTTTCTGGATATTAATGTATGATTTATGTAGTATTAGTATTTTCTATTTTTAAATTTGGAATAGTTACACTTTAGATGATAAAATATAATTATATCTATCAACTAAAGTATCAATAACTAAAAGAGAGTCATTATGGTACCCTTAGAAATCTAAAGGTTTTGATACTAGACCAATAGTTGAATTAGTTTGAGTAAACCAAAAGAGAGATGGTGACACAGAGAGTTTCTCAGTGACATTACCAAAACTCTTAAATTTCTTAGGGTAGCATAGTAGTAAATTGCATGCATGCAAGAGTGATTTTTGTTTTACCTCCAAGTGATCCCCAGTGTTGATGAGAAAGGAGTTGGGTAAGGCGTGGACAGGCATCCACTTGCCGTCATGTTGAATTTGAAGCCCTCCAAGCTCGTTTTGCATTAGTAGGGTCAGAAGCCCATGGTCTGTGTGTGCAGGAAGGCCCATAACAAGCTCAGGGTTAGGACATGGTGGGTAACAGTTGATAACCAGCAACTGAGAGCCCAAGTCTACATTCATCGTTTTATGTATGTAGTTTTCTTCAAGCCCTAAGCTTAGAGATATTCCTTCTAGCAACTCTTCAACCAGTTCCCTGCCCTTGGTAATGTATTCCTCTAAAGTTTGGCTGCAAATTAAGAACAAACGAGTAAAACAATGAATAAAACGATATATCTATTCTTTTCTTATGGCTTGGCGGTTAATTTTCATGTATGGCAAACACAAGGGTCTAGGGACAAGTTGTATGATTTTCTTTTGATTAAGAATATTGTTAATTTGTTCAAAATTTGAAAAATTGATGTGTTTAAATGAAGTTTTGTATAAAGGATTTTTTTTTTATGATCTTGAAATGTCTATAATGAATTTAAATAATTAAATTATACTAATAGTTTCTTCAATCATAGTTTTAACTAAGGTATCCATTTCATATTTTTAACTCAGTCTTCTCACCTTCTCAATTAGATACTTTTAATATTGTTTTTCTTATTTCTTTTGAGGTGCACTTCACATCCTTCACGACTAGTCAAAATATCTCTCTTTCAACCATTTCAAATTACCTTCATTTAATCATTATCTGATGAGTATCTGATTTTCTTAATAACTTATCCATATGAATTTACCAACTTTGTTTTATATCTAAATTGAATTTCAATAGTATTTTAAAGAAATTGTTGATAATTGAGATTACTAAATAAATATTTTTATAGTTCAAAAAAAATATTTATTATAAACTTTATTTTATAAAAATAAACATTTATCTTATCATAGTTGAAAATAGTAGTTTTCTTTTATCATAAGATTTTTTTTAGAGGGCTCTTTTATCATAAGATCAACCTATTAAAAAGGAAAACACAAACTTTATTACGCTAAAAAATGTTAACCATATAATAGTAAATAATAATAATAACAATAATAATAATAATAATAATAATAATAGAGATAATGTTAATTTTTTTTTCATACTATCCTCAATCACAAATGATAACTTTATTAATTTTTATAATAATTATTTTAAAAGTAATATCAATAAATATTCCTACTTGATTGACTGAAAACTTTTTCTCGATTTTCTAAACTCTAAAATAATTGTATCTTGATGCAAAATATTAATAAATAAATTATTTCAGTATTAATTACTATTAGAATTGATGCAAACGGTGAGTGAGATCCAAAATAATTTTTTGAAAAAAAAATACTTTAGATGAGATATTATATATATTATACCTTTTTGCTAATATATGTGATCATTTTATCAATATATATGACTTTTTTATTTTATGAAAATTAATAGTAAATATTTTTTTTGTTAATAGGTCTAAAACATTAGTTTTAGTTACTTTATTTTTGGATCAGTCTGACTACTACACCCTCAGGAACATGAAAGCTGCTACAGAGTTTCAAGCTCAATATTTTAAACTGCAAAAGACCTCAATCCAAAAATATAATTTTTTTTCTTCTTTAATAAACTCAAAAAATAGAAAAGAATAGGGTGTCCTAATATAATATGAGTTGGCCCATCGCACACATCCTTGTCTCCCATTAGGGTTATGAAATTCTCCACCCCTAATAGTGCTGAACTAAGTGGTGCAAGCCGGACATGTAATCGGGACCATTTCTTGAGTATTGGAGCTATCATCAATTTGTTAAGTCAAAATTCCGATATATTTGTCATTGTTTAAATTAAAATTTAACTGCAGGAAGCGACTCAACATGCCACCAAACTTTTAAAATATCTTGTTTTGGAGTGTTGCCATTTCCACTGAAGCCGGTTTTCCAATGGAAAGTTGCTAGAGAGAAGGTGAGGTCATTATTATCATGTGGGAGCAGCTTCGTCATTTTCACTACCCAACAAAAGGAGAGAGAAATATATGTTTGGTCATCATGTAGACCATGGAAAACTTTAAGATTACGAATTACGATTATCATCTAGCGTGATTTGTAATAGATGATGTATAAGTATACAAAAGTGAACTGTCTCACCTGCTTCATAACTTCCTTATCGGGAGATGAAGGTATTTTTCCCTTTTCTTTCTTGAATTTCAGATTAGAACAATGAATAAAACTCAAATAATTAAAGGTTGGTCTAATAATGAGAGATCAATAGAGTAATTTGCTAGAGATATCAAGTTTTAATTATGCACAAAAAAAAGTACATTTAGCATAAAATAAACTGGAAGAGAAGTGTTTTTTAACATATTTTTCTATTGATTAAAATTTATTCAAAAACTATAAAATTAGGAGAAAAATTCATAATGAGAAGTGAAACTTATCAAATTTTACATTTTATAATAAATTTAAACTAACTGTAGAAAGTGTATTTAAAATAATGTAGTATATGTATGAAGCAAGATAGTAAGGCAAGATAAATATATATCCAGAGCCAAAGAGGGCAAGAAGCACTATGTTTTGGTAGGAAAGATTAACATATGGTTCTTTCTTGCCGTCGACTATTTTTTTTTTGTCTGATTATACATTAAGGTAGAGCATATGGTGTGGTTTTTATTATACTAAAATTTCAACATCCCACCAAAGAAAAGAAACCCCGTCTATATTAGATTGTAACAAAACAACAAAAAGGAAATAAAGTCGCCCAAAATACTAATGACATGTGAAACTCATGGTTTTAAATTGTAAAACTGCAATTCTGCAAAGTTTCTTAATATTTTTTTACATTGTATAGAATTGCAAACAAATATTTGCAAACGCTATGTGATTAAAATCCTCAAAACTTTGATGTTATGATTGTAAATTGCAATTACAGTTTTGGACTATATAACTTATTAAAATCTTCTAAAAACACTTATTAAATTCTTGGTGATACTCATATAAGCTAGCTCTCACTTCTATATAAGTATAGCAATAAGTTAATTAGGCTTTATTTTGGACAACACCGGCCAGTTACACGGCTCAAAAGGTTGAAAAATAATAATGAATCATTATTGATATACACCCATTTTTTATTTTATTTAATTTTTATCCTACTTTTCTCTTTCTCTTTCTTTTTCCAAGAATAATATAGGACAAAGTAAAAAAAAAAAAAAAGGAAAAAAAAGAGTGAGGTGAATGGTACCTAAAACCAGGAGGCTTGGAAGGAGCATTAAAGTGAGGGTGAACATGACATTTGAGATAATCTCTCCAGAAAAGGGTCTTGTCCACCGTGACATTGAAGCTTGTCCCATATCTTATTGGATCAAATAGGTTCCTTCCTGCGTGCTCCATTTTTTCTTTCTCAGTTAGATCAAAAAAGCCCTTGCTTGTCCTAATCACCTCATCCCTTAGTATCTCCGACACACCGTGATTGATTAGCTACATAAAGTATAATCCCAAATTAACGAGACTACAAAAGTTACATGCATGCACGAGGAAGGAATTAAACTCCAATATGCATGTGGAGATAGAAGTTGACGAAAGTATATAATAAAAAAAAATGCATAATATAAAGTTTGCGGTTACATAATATTTATACCATAAAGAAACCCCAATCGCGGCAAGCATCTCCTAGTTGTTGGATTGCCTTGGAGCGTACACTGGGATTAGAAGATGTGAGTTGGGAAAAATCAATGGTTGGAATATTCTCTGTGTCATAATTCAATATGGAATCTTTAGGATTTTCAAGGCAAATGTAGTTGGAGGGAACAGAACTCAGACAATTAGATTCAACTAACTCCTTAACGCTAGACATCTTTGAATTTTATTTTTTTCTGGAGGTGGTTCTATTCTTTCTGGGTTTGGGTGGCAGAACTGATCTAGCAAGTTGATTAAAACATATAACTTTGTATGTATATGCTATGTAGTCACATCTCAATTTTTGTATGGTGCGCGGGGTCATATATAGACAAAGAAAAGAGCGTTATTAGTAATTATAAGTGGAATAGATTCATATTTATCTTATGGTGTCGTTGACTAAATTAATTAAATACATGTGGGGTAAATTAATTCGAAAGGGTATGTGTGGATAAGCTTCTTTGAAATGAAGAAGAAAAAAATGAGATAGATTTTTCAATAAACAAAAATAAGCTTTCTATTAACTAATTTTTAGATACACACCAATATAACTTCTCTAAAAGATGACATGACATTTACAAATTAACTAATGAAATATTCAGTTTAGCTTGTGAATAAACTTATTTTATTTTTTTCTTCTTACTTTTTTTTTCTAGAAGTACTTCTAAAAAAATTTACATCCAAACAAGTCCTAACTGAGCATGATCTTGTTCAAATAAAATTTTCAAAGTATAAAGAACTAGTAAGTGGTAACAATTTCAAAGACTGAGAGATCTCACATAAGGAAGAATCTTCAAGACAAAAAGGCATGGACTGAGGTAGGAATTTTTAAGTGACTATTAAATGGGTGATAAATATTTATTAATTTTTATTGATGATTAATTTTTATTTATAAATTTGGTTAATTATTTTAAATAAAATATTTTCTTTAGCTTGAACCAAATTTTGAAAATTAAATCGATGGAGGCAGGACTGAATGATTAGGTAGCTATATAATTATGAAAGTTAAAAGTTTATTTAATAAATAGAAAAAGTTTAATATCTATACATTAACAATACAAAATAATTGTATATCTATCATCATCTAATCATTATCATTATTTAAATTATTTTAAGATAATTATTTTAAAAGTCAATAAATTTATCATACATGATAAATTATTATTAGATGACTATATAAAAGAATTTATAATATAATTGTATAATCCATTTTTCTCATATATAAATATTCTTTTTAAAATGATTCAAGAAGATATAATAGAAGATGTATTTATACAGTATATAATAGAAAATATATTTACAAATGAGAAATTAAACATTTAAAAAAAAACAAGATTATAAATGTAAATCATTAATTCCCCATGTTGCCTGGAACATAAATATAATTAACTTATAATAAAGACTGGCCTCTACTTTAACCATAATGTTTTACACACTGAGTTTATTTTAGGGTCTTTATATTGAGTTGAATTTGTTTAGGTTATGAAGAAATATAATAAAGTATCACTCTATTGAACCAACAATTAGGGGATGCAAATGTGTCGAATCAAGTGGAACATTAAAAATTTAATTAGGTTTGATTTGCAAAAAATTAATGACTAAAACTTGTCATTTAATTAAATAATGAGTCCAACTAAAACTTTGAGCTTTGCTTAGTTAAAAAAAAAAAAAAAAACTTGAAGTTTTATTAGCTCATTTATAGCTTTTTTAGTTTTTATTTTGTTAAGAATATTCTTAATGTTACTAACCAATTTGCTATTTAACAAAACATTTAACACTATATAATAATCTATTAATAAAAATATGTATTAAACAAGTAATATAATATTATAAAATATATATAAACGTGTTCCTTATGATCTATTAATGTCAAATTTCCAAAACTCCAACTTAACTTCTCTACCAATGGGCTATACCACCACCATGGATAGGTTTGGAAAACTAGCCGTGTCATGGTTGCCGAGGAATCAAGTTTAGGTCGAAGGTAGATAAGGAGTCAGACACTACAAAAAAAAAAAAAAAATTATTTCCGATGGAAATTGTCGTCGGTAATTATTCTGTGGAAAATAATTCAATTTCCGACGAATTTTTTGACGGATATTTCCGTTGGAAATTATCCACGGAATTATCTGTCGGAAATTTCCGACGGACAAAATTTCGTCGGTAATTTTAGCATTTCCGACAGTCAAAATTCCGTCGGTAATTTTAGCATTTCCGACGGACAAAATTCTGTTGGTAATTTTAGCATTTCCGACGGATTTTTCCGTCGGTAATTAAAAGTTGGACATATCCGTCGGAAATTTCCGACGAAAAATATTATGTTTTAAATATTTTGGTCAATGAGTGAAATTTGGTGGTGGGTCGGAGAGTATTATGTAGAAAATATTTTCGGAATCATATTTTCAGAAAAATTGTTCCTCGAAACAATTTACATTGTATTGATATTTTTTTTTACATTTAAAAATTCTGTACTTTGCATGAAAATCTCTTTATTATTTGTTTTATTAGTTGTAAGATGTACAAAGACGTATAATATTATTATAAATAAATTTATTGAACATTTTGTTATTCACAATAACACTAGTATCTAATAAGTAAAAGAAATGATCATCTACCAAATTCGATCATAAAAGAATTTCATTAAGTGTGCATTATTTGTGACTAACAAGGTCACAGTACTATTTGAAAGTGTGACTAACAAAATCACTTCAAAATTGTAAAACATGTCCATTATACATTTTTTAAAAGTAACTTTTTACTGTTTTCATAAGTGAAATTGAGACTTTTTGAAATTGAGACTTTTTTCTACTGAAGTTGAATTGAGACTTAGACTGGATTATTATGAATATGCGTCAGTTATTAACCACATTGTTGCAACTGTGTACATATTGATTATTACGTTAGTTATTTCATAAAAGTATTTAACATAATTATATATCAAATAATTAACAATATTTATTTTTATTGAATATATTATTTATTTTTCAATTTTCATCATATAAAATAATGAATAAATAACCATAAACTAAAGTGGTGGCATTTTCAAAAAATAAAAAAATAATAGTTTAGTTATTTTTTTCCATCAAGATTTTGGAATTTTTTATTTTTTATTTAATTCAATTCTTATGATAACCAGCACAATAACCTTTATTTAATATATTTATTAAAAAATAATAGTTTATTATTAAGTAATTTCATTTAGTATTTTTTTTAATTTAAATTTGAGAATTAAAAATATTT